>JAXBDA010008293.1:0-15179 GCA_036023075.1 Gaultheria prostrata | reverse complement strand
AAGTCAATAGCGAGGAAGATGTGTTGGAAGTTGGCTCTAATTAAAATTAGGAGACATGGTTGCTTAATGCTTAAATATTTCTTTTGCTTATTATCATGGAACTATGGATATTCTCTTTCAATTTGGTGGTGTACTTGTGTTGAATCTATGGATGAATGAATGTTTTGCTTTGTTTGAATGGCTCATTATGTTACAACTTAGAACTGTATATATATAAATAAGCATGGGGAGAAACAAAATATATATATATATATATATATTAATATTATATTGCCGTGTCCCCAGCCGTATCCGTGTCCATTTTTTCAAAATTGCCGTATCCGTGTCCGTGTCCGTGCTACTTAGCAGTTCATGGACTTCGCCAATAATCTAGGCTGCAGCAAAAGCTTCCAACTAGACTTGGAGAAATAAAGAACCTTGGATCTATCTAGAAAATGAAACACAGAGCATCAAAATAGGTACTTGTAAACCATCTTTACAACACAATCAACCCAACCTCAGAAGAAGTCTGAGATTTATTCTCTGCAGACTTCACAGTTGGGAAAAGGCCATAAGGACAAGTACTTCATGGAAGAAAAATTGAGCTAATTGGACTCTTGCACGGACATGCTGCTGCTACTAAGCAGTCATCTAGAAGAGTTTCCAAAGCTTCTCAAGGTAACGGGTAATCATTCACAGAGACTGAGCAGGGATCCCTTTGGTTTCCAGTAGTATATATGTGGTTGTCTGCCTGTAATCATCTATACGACCATTTAGTATTATCTGGGTGGGAATTTGATAATTCGAAGATTCCTTTGTCATTGTGTAGGTTCTTGAAATATTAGACTAAATTCGAACAGTTGACACTACATCTGATAAACTGGCAGTGAGCTGACATCCAGAGAACCAGAAGTTTCAGTGGAAAGGTAAGGATGATTAAATTACCCGCAATTGCACAACTCAAGTACTCAATAAGACTCTTTTTGTTATGAATCATGGTTGTGAGCAGTAATACAACAGATGTGAAATATTTTGACAAACTTACCGAGTTCAACAGTCGCATGGTCGCAGTTATTTTGGCATATCGATCTTTGAGCACCAAGTCCATTTTTGACAAATTGGCCAGTGTCGTGGGAAACCTCCTGTTGCAGTATGAAGTTTGCACCAAAATATCAGATGCCATTCTATTCTATAAAATTCCTAGTATACATTTCCAGTAATTACATCAAGTACCCCATGTTGGAGGTATATTCGGACTTTTGTCAGATTCAAAAATTTCAGTACTCACTGAAAAATGAATCTAGCAGCAAATAGTCCAGGGCTTCCAGATCCAAACCACTCAAAATTCCACCGCCCTTCCAGAAATGATGACCTGGACAACTGAACACAAAATAAACATCGCATGCCAAATCCTTATACATCAAATTGTTTTGTTAGGATAAGCACCTACGTTGTTGGCCGAGGTGTTGGATTGAGACGTTCAAGAGCAATTATCCTCTCATTCACATCAATCTGCTGCATAGCTGTAGTTTTCCCAGTAACTAAAGCTTCAAATCCTCCACCATCTTTAAACTGAAACAAACATTGAAGGAAACATGCTCATAAAAGTTTTAAGTTTAAACGTTCGGTGATAACACCAATGTACAGCAGGAAACGAATAATTTTAAACAAATGTAGAGTAAATTTGGAAATACCGCCACATTAATCCTATGGGACTCCAAACTCATTGTAAACTAAATAAATGAATTCAAGCAACAACGTTTCGCTCTTCTGGTAAAAAAGTAGGAAGTAAACTATAATTGCCATTAGCGACTAGCGAAGGGGTATACTTAACAAGACTAGCAGCAAAGTGTTTCAATGTTTCAGAATCTTAGAAACCCCCAAACGAATCTGGTGTGAGTTATGATGCATGAAGCAAGGTTGTATATTTGGATCTTCAAACATGACTGTTATTCGCCTTTGGTCATAGCAGTCGCAGTGTTTTAAAAGGCTCAAGGCGCACCGAGGCGCCGTGGTCCCCTGGAGCCCCTCATCAAAGGGAGGCGCAATTTTTTTCATTCCCAAGTATATTCTCTCTCTCTCTCTCTCTCTCTCTCTCTCTCTCTCTCTCTCTCAAAGGTTTGTAAAATTATTTTACCAAATGGAGAGAAACGTGATACCTTTGAAGAAAAAAAGTCCATAACAAAACCTAATTATATGACTTCCTAGTATTTTTTTCATTCATATTTTTCCGTGCAACATCTAACTAGTTTGTCATTGAATGGTACCACTCCCGTGGCCGAATCCGGACTCTGTCCCTGATTTCCAGTGTCTCAAATTATCAATGTTTATTTACCTCAAAAAAATTATATGTGTTTATATAGCCATCAAGCTTGCAGTTGCTAAGCTAATTAACTGATCTTTTAAAGGATCAAGGACGAAGGTTAGTCCTCTCTCCGTAATGCCACCCATGAGTGAACAATTCTGGCCCCCCCGGATTGGAAATCCTGGCTCCACCACGGCCCGTGATCCTTGCACATTTGTCCCTATCTACTGTGAGCTACCGAGTAAGGAAGTTGCCGTCGTTCAAGTCATTACTACAAGCAACTTCAAGGATCTAGTAGGAGGGTCACTTGTGTAACTGTCCAAATGTTGTAAATAGTTTTATTTACACTTTTAGTCCTTTTTTATTACACTTTTAGTCCTCCAGCTCCTCAGACGAAAAAACATTTCTTCGTGCCACATGGGGAAAATCCCATTTTGTAATATATAGGGAGGAATGTAAGGTATGATCTTGTATCCTTGAGCTCTAGTAACTTTGTAACCATCATCTACTTTGTAACTAGTTTGCTCGTGATTGTAAAGCTTGAGTTGATTAATGAAAATGAGTTGTTTGCTTCAAATCGAGTGCATTTGCTTGTTACTTGATGCTTATTCAAGTCACTCCTTGGAAACTCAATCACTTACTTGATCTTGTTTGCTTGCATTGCAAACTATTGTGGGTTGACCTTGGAGGACTAGCAAAGGAGCTTGTCAAGTGCCGCACATCTTGACACAAGTACACAACCCAAGCTTAGTGCCCGGCAAGCAAGGTGGCAGGAGAAGTTGGCGGAGTTCGATTTTGCTTTGGAGTATAAAGCAGGTGCCACCAATCATGTTGTGGATGCTTTGAGAAGGAAAGTTGAGCTTGCCGTGTGCCATCATGTTTGTTCCCTTACTTCAATTGGTAACCTCTTTCGGGAGAAAATCAAGGCCCATCTTGACAAGGATGCTATGGCAATGAATCTAATGGACCTTGCCAAGAAGGGAAAGACACGCCATTTGTGGTAGCAAGACGGATTGCTCATGTCCAAAGGCAATCACGTCTTTATGCCAAAGGCTGGTGACGGGAGGAGGTCACTCCTTCGTGAGTCTCATGATACACTTTGGGCAGGACATCTAGGGGAGGAACGTACTCTTGCCTTGTTGAAACAAGGTTATTATTGGCCCCAGATGCGGGATGATGTTGTTGAATATGTGCGCCCTTGTCTCATTTTGCTAGCAAGATAAGCTGGAGCACAAGAAGAAGGCCGGGTTGCTTGAGCCGTTACCCGTGCCAAAATGGCCATTGGAGAGTGTGTCACTTGACCATATTATCAGCCTGCCTAAAGTTGGGGGCATCGGTACCATTGTGACTATTGTGGGCTGATTCTCAGAATATGCAACTTTCATAGCAGCCCCGAAGTACATCTCAACAGAGGAGACGGCCCAACTCTTCTTCAAGCATATTGTTAAGTACCGGGGAATGCCTAAGAGCTTGGTGAATTGTGAGTGACCGGGATAGCCGTTTCATGGGGAACTTTTGGATGGAACTTTTTAGGCTACTCGGCACAAGCCTTGATGTCTTCAAGTTACCATCCTGAGTCAGATGGTCAAACAGAGAGATTCAACTGCATGCTAGAGGAGTATCTACGCCATTTTGTCAATGCTAATCAAAAGAATTGGGTGGAGCTCCTTGATGTAGCGCAGTTATGTTTCAATTCTCAAAGGAGAAGCTCTACGGGCAAGAGCCCCTTTGAAATCGTTACTGGACAGCAGCCACTGTTGCTCCACACAGTGGAAGGGCCTTATGAAGGGAAGTCACCAAGAGCTTTCCAAATTGCCAGGGAATGGAAGAGGAACCATGACCTTGTTCGTGCCTATCTTGAGAAGGCAGCGAGCAAGATGAAGAAATGGGCTGACGAGAATAGGAGACCATTGGAATTCAAAGCTGGTGATCAAGTCCTTGTCAAACTCAAGTCTGATTAGCGAAAATACTTGAGGGGAAGGGATAAAAAGCTGGTGCGCAAGTATGAGGGACCGGTGACCATCGTGAAGAAGATTGGCAAGTGTGCTTACAAGATTGATGCTCCATCTTGGCTCAAGGTTCATCCGGTATTCTATGTTAGCCTCTTGAAGCCTTACAACCCAGACAAGGAGGATCCATCTAGAAACGAGTCTCAACGTCAACCTATCAGGGTCAAGGCGGGAAAGAAGTCTGTTGAGTGCATATTGGCCACCATGCAACAGAGGCAATATTTGGTGAAATGGAAAGGCCTTGGAGATGACGAAATTAACTGGGAACGGGAGGCAGACTTGACAGCTTTCAAGGAGGAAATTGAAGCATACTGAGCCAAGTTGCCGAGGACGTCAACCATTCAAGTTGGGGAGGGTGTCACGGGTCACCCTCGACTTACATGATATACCCGTGATCTTTGCACATTTGTCCCTATCTACCGTAAGCTACCGAGTAATGAAGTTGTTGTCGTTCAAGTCATTACTACAAGCAACTTCAAGGATCTAGTAGGAGGGTCACTTGTGTAATTGTACAAATGTTGTAAATAGTTTTATTTACCCTTTTAGTCTTTTTTTATTTCACTTTTAGTCCCCTGGCTCCTCGGACGGAAAAACGTTTCTTTGTGCCACATGGGGAAAATCCCATTTTGTAATAGATAGGGAAGAGAGTAAGGTATGATCTTGTATCCTTGAGCTCTAGTAACTTTGTAGCCGTTGTCTACTTTGTAACTAGTTTGCTAGTGATTGTAAAGCTTGAGTTTATTAATGAGAATGAGTTGTTTCCTTCAAATCTAGTGCATTTGCTTGTTCCCTGTTGCTTATTCAAGTCACTACTTGGAAACTCAATCACTTGATCTTGTTTGCTTGCACGGCAAACTATTATGGGTTGATCTTGGCACACTAGCAAAGGAGTTTGTCTAGTGCCACAAACGTCGTTGAGCTGTGTGACACCGTGCCATGCCCGTGCACACGAGCCCTAACATGACGGCCCAGCCTGACCCACTTAAGGTTCCGTACTAGCCCATACTATGTTGTGCCTACTGCCTACTCCCAACATGTCATGCCCGTGCCGCCTGGTCCTATTTATATCTCAGCAAACAGCCATATGCTCTCCTTAGATGGGTTTGCAAACTTTTGGGGTCAGAGTAGAGACCAAGTCATCTTTTCATAGTGGATAGCCTTCTAGAGTGTCACCAGCCAAAAAAGAATACCCCTGTTAACATATCTCCATCCTTATCCTACACAACGGCTATGAAGGAACTTAGGTGCACCATAATCATATGATGAAAAACAAATGACTAGACATTAGACGGGAGCAATGGTATGCATTCTCAAGCAATAACCAATCTGTTTTTCCAAAAACTAAATTCAATACTCAATAGGCCTCTCATAGAAAATCCTAACAAAATTTACTTCTAATCTTAATCAAATCAACAACCTTCCTAGTTATATCAATACGGTTTAGTACTACACTACCCACATCACTAGGGAAGAAACTCTCTCTCTCTCTCTCTCTCTCTCTCTCTCTCTCTCAGCATTCGATCGTACCCACAGTCATACTAAACTCAACTAATAACCCATTAATGGAACAAACAACTCAACAAATAAACCCCATTCAGGGAACAAATAATCAATCTTTGTTCTTGGCAAGGATTGACCCCTGACCTTCCTACGAAAGTGTCCAAGGGTGGTCAGCTGAGCTGACCCCTTGCTTATCCTAACTCCTAACATACACACAATTAACATGAATAAAATCACAAACCATTTAATTTATGAAGATTCAGCAGAGTAACTAACTAGAAATATCAAAGGACGATAACCCTAACTTAAAGCTTCTATTTCATTCCATGTGAAACCACAAATTGCATACTCACGGCAAGAAGTAGCGATTCCTTTGCAGAAAGTCTCTCCATTTCCTTAGCGTAAGCAGCCGAAGCTCCTTGCACGGCCGCCTGCTGGACCATTGCCCTGCACACACCACAATCCCCCGCTTTTCGCACTATTTTCCGACCGTTGAAAATTTTCCGACCACTTCCTGGGGAATAAGTGACAGAGAATAACGAATTGGAAGAAGATGAATGTGAAAAACGGCGAGAACGCAGTCCAGGACACGTGGCCGGGACTAGGCCTTGGATTGAAGAAGCCATTGGAGGAGAAATGGAAACTCTAGTTTGTGGGAAAGGAGGAGTTTGGTAGACTTGACGGTGAGAGTAGGAGGAGGACCAGAGAAGAAGGCAGGCAGTCTGTGTGGAAGGTCAATTTACGACAGACAGACACGCGTTTGATTTTAATTCGATAAGAAACTGGAAGTTGAGTCACGAGGAGGGGGTAAAGTACAGTGAATCCCATGGCCAGTACTCCCTATGCGAAAGGAAAATATTCTGAGGGTAAGTTACATTAAACACCCACAACTAAGTCCCATTTTCACTTTGCCTCTTAATGTTTAAAACTACACACTTAACCCCTTCAAGTATGTGAATCTTAAAACACACACAAAGGCACAAGCATATTCCACCATAACCTCCATCAACTAATCCCGCCCATAAGCCCCCGACACTTCCCGTCTTTAAATGCACGCAACCACCCTCCGTCCATGATCATATTTGCAACTAAATTCAACTCCAATAGAGGTTGCAAACCAAAAAATATAATCAAAACCAAACTTGTTTCCCCTTATCGCCTCCCATTCCAATTAAAACAGTGCACTGATGCCATCGCCGGTATCAAGATTATGTGTCGCTATAGCTCTGTTTGGAATAGTGGTGTGAGATTGAGCTATCGCATTTTTAGTTTTGCGTTGGTTTTTTTTGGGGGGGGATTATTTGTTCGTATTGACGAGAGGAAAGAGTAAATAATTATTAAGTACAGAGTACACTAATTTTTTTCCTAAATAAATACAAAAATAATCTAATAATCCACAAAAATTTGGATTAAGTTGGAATGAGTTGATGGGGCCAACTCCAGAAACAGTACTAGCAATGAGGGGCCATGTTATGTGTGTGTTTTTAGGGGTAGAAACTATTTTATTTTCCGGAGACCTTAAAATTGGGAGTGGGTGGTTGCATAAACCACGTGTTTACGTTTTTGTCTTTACAATTATTCAAGGCAAATGCATAACAATGTGTAAATTTTCATTATTTTTCTGTTCAATTAGGAAAATGAAAAATGTGAGCCAACTTTATTTTCTTTTCCATACCAAAAAGGGCTCTCCCTGTATATATATATATATAAGAATATATCGTAGTGGATTGGTAGGCAGCAAATAAATTGTTGGCCGGTCACTAACGGTTTGCATTTATGTAGAGGTTTTAGTTTATTGAATATTTTAATTGTGGAAGCTAAGAATTGTGGGATAGTTCAGCCATGAAATTTTATTATTAACCATGTCATGTCTAGCCACATGCATGACATTTTTCACCCAAAATCTTAACAAGATGTGATAAGTGTCTAAAATCAATCATATTACATTAAGGGGGTTGAGTGCATGGGTTCATACATTAGGGAGTCAACGCTGAAGTGAGACATTGCTTAAAGGGCTTTGACATAATTTCCCCAAAAGTGATTTTTATTAAGGTTTATTTTGGCCTAATAAATAGAGGGTACTTTTTTTTCATCTTTATTTGATTTTTTTTTTTGCGTTAGTTAGTTACGTGTCAAGTTTTTGTGTATTATTAGTTTTTCTCGACGAGATGAACCGGAAAAATAAAAAATTATGATCAAAACTTAATTTTTTTGAATAAAGAAAAAAAATAATACTTTTTTATTTTTGTCTTTATTCAAAAAAAATTATGTTTGGATCATAATTTTTTACTTTTCCGTTTCCTCTCGTCGAGAAGAACCAATAATACACAAAAATTTGATACAAAACGAACTAACGCTAAAAAAAAATTCAAATAAAGACGAAGAAAAAAGTAACCTCTACTTATTAGGCCAAAAGAGGCCTTAACACTGTAAAGGTGTCTGTTTCACTTCCCATCTTTGAAATACTTTTCCGAAAAGATTCCACACTCATTTCCCCTCTCTCCGATCATTATCACATTTCTCTCTTCACTCATTATCCATCTCTCCAATCATTATTCTCATATATGTCTATATCTCTTCAATCATTACTCCTCTCTCCAATCATTATTCTCATTTTTAAAAACCAAACCAAACACTATTTCAAAAAAATATCTCAATTTTTTTTTTCAAAACTCCCAACCAAACACAACATTTGTTTTTATATTAATTTAATATTTTGATTATCAAAACGACAGTTGTTAACCCCATGGGGTTGGCAAAGTAGTCTTGCCTTTGGACTTAGGGGATTGTTCCACCTAATGTCTCAGATTCGATTCATTCTGCCAGCAAACTCTTAAACTGAGGATTATGTTCGGTCGTCACCTCCAGGGCCCCGAAATTAGTCGAGGTGCGTGCAAATTGACCCGGACATCCGGTTATCAAAAAGTTTAACTTTGAGACTTTTTTTTTATGATTCAATCTTATTTTTCATATTTAGTGTTATGTGTTTATTTTCTGTGAGTGTAAATACATAGTTATGCAAGAATTTTCTTGGCACATGGAATTGTGAATTAGGATAGTCTATACCTAGGGAAGACGAGTCCTACCTAGATTAATTAGTTATAGAATCGAAGACCAATCGTCCCAACCAAAGATAGATTATGCCATGTTCTCAATTACATGCTAGCTATTCTCATGGTGATATCGATAGGCTTCTAACTTTTAGTGATAGTCGTTTTGGTAATTGATTTTCTAAATTTCTATAATTACTTGGTTGCGAAGTTTGGGTGGATTCGAAGCCCTAAAAACAAATTATTTAACTCACCATCTTTCTGGTTTTTAATTATTTTGATATTTTTAGAACTAAAACTCATATCACTTTTCTCGGGTTATTTTAGAAATTCATTGAAATAGTTGCAACTTAGCCTTTAATCCTTAAGGACGATAATACTTATTCGTTTTATTAATTAGTTTTAGTGTGTAAAACGACCTACCAAGTACTATTATAAATTCCTTCTTCATATTAACCAATTTCATTTGAAAGTAATTAAGTTGTTGGAGACATGGGTGGAGTCAGGATTTAGATTTGGGGGTGACGCTATTTAATGGGAGTCTACTGGCGTCATTGTATATGTTTTTACTATTATATAATAAAAAATTACGAGAAATTAATTGCAAACTCAGGCTTTATCCCGGGTTTTATTTTTTGTTAAAACAGAAACAAAAGCTTAATTCAACTCGCTTGTGGTCTTTAAATGAAAAGCTTTGAGATTATTTTTATAATCCGAACTATTCATATTCTAAAATGCTATTTTAGTATATCGTTTGCGTAAAAAATGAAGTGGTTTCGATACCTCTAGGAATTTAATTTTTTAATGTAAAATAAATCACTTTTTTGGAGTGCCACCCCGCCCCACCAATTGGCTACGTCCCTGGGTATAGATATAGGAAGTAACATTGGATGTACAGAAACAGGAAAAAACACATCGTAAACATTTTTTTGGTTGCCCCGTGTATAACGCTATATGTTTGTGCCCTTCAATTCTCCAAACCCCCAATCCTAAGTTTAAGACCTTTGATATTTTAATATATAATTTTTTTTTTTTGTCTGTGTGTGTGTGTGTGTGTGTGAGAGAGAGAGAGAGAGAGAGAGAGAGAGAGAGAGAGACGAGGGGAAAGAGAGAGAGACCTTGAAGGGGGAGAGAGTTGTTTTTTCAGATATATTACTTGCACAATAACTAATACTCCCTTAATAAGCGTATGTTTTGAAAAATTAATGAGTAAAAATTTGTATAATTATCATTTTGCCCTTTTGAAAAGTTAGTGGGTAAATTGTTAATGGGTAAAAGTGGAGGATAATTTTGGAAAGTGGTGGTAAAAGTTGATGGAAAGAGTGTAATGATGATTTAATAAATTGGATTTACGAAGCAACACACTTAAAAAGGAGACCGGGGAGTGCTGTGCACCCCTCAGCCGTCCGATCGATGCACGGAGAACTAGAAAAAAGCATCAATGCAAACTTTATTTCCGTTATGTTGTGCATCGAATGGTGCATTCGATGCTAGTTTGATACAGAGACCTGGTGATATCAAAAGTAATGTAACTATGCAGAAGACCTGGTGAAATCCAGAACCCCGAATTCTGGGTCCAACCCATTTTGTCAAATTTAATTTAAATCCATGTATATATGGGTTAATGTGGTTTACCCATATATGACCCATAATAAAATATGGGCGGTGGGCCGGTTATATGTGGGGGGATATGCACGGGTTAATGGATTGGGTTGAAACTTGCCACATCTATCTGATAATGAAACACATTCTACAAAACAATTGGGACACATCACATGCATACCATATGTGCTCACCATAGCATTGGTCTTCTTTTCCTCTTGTTGGGGCAATCAGTTAGGCTTGGTGTAATTGTGATTTATGTAATACTTGATCTTGTATTTTCTTTACCGCTTGTAACAAATATGAAAAATCTTTGGGCAACAAATACTTTCTTATTCAAGTTTCACACTTTAGTAGAAATAAAGCTATAATGAAAAGCAAGTTGATATTGGAGTATTTTTCATGCATGCAAGCTGAATTTTATCCAGAAACTGGATATCCCCTTGGGCCCTTGTACTTATATGGGCTCAACTTGTTTGTTAGGACGTGAGTATCGGATTGTAAAATATATCAAGAAAAATAATATATTCGGTATTTGCTTTAAAAAATTATGAGCCAATTTCTATCCAATGTATAATCTAATAAAGCATCAGAATTATCAGTTTATTTCCATTCATTATTAGAACTCTTGAACAAATTAGCCTTATTTATAATATTTCCATTCAAAAGGATATATGGTGGAATCTCCCACAACATAAAAAATGGGAAATCAAGTGGGCTGAACCGAGCTTATTAGTGAATGTGGCCCAAAGCTGGATATTTGTCCTGGTCTTTGTGATTTGAACAAGTATTTTCCATGCGAGGGGCGAGCAACTGTTAAAATAAAATTAAAAAAACATGGTATGCAGACCTCTTTTTTTTTTTTTTACTATAATGCAAGATATTCTAAGTCATCTTGCATGCATTTTGGACTAATCTTTATAGGCCCTCCAACACAGCTCTTTTTACGCTTTCATATGAAAAGAGCTGTCAAGAAGAATTGGACCTGAGACATTAAGAGAAACCAAACCCCTCGTTCTTTTTTTTTTTGAAAGGCAAAAGAGAGAGATTATTAATCATTAAAAAATAAAGGGAGCAAACCCCCTCTTTTGGCTTGTGCATTAGGGGGTATAAGGCTGGCCGGAGAGTAATATCGGGCCCACAGCTAACACTTGGTTTGGGAGGAACTTGTACATGGATATAAAATGTGGCCCGGATTAAATAATGAGGTCCAGGGGCAGGTGGTGTTAATTAATAACAGCCGGGGGAGGTGTTATTAATTTTTATCCCCTTATCCCCCATTCTCAGTACCTCTCCAAACCCTCTTATTTCTCCTTATCCCCTATTTCAACTACAAAGCAAATCAAGTATACTATTTTATCCACCCTTATTACCAAAATTTTCTAATCCAAGTATATATTATTTAATTAATCCATCATTAATAAATGTCACATCAATGTCGGTTCACCATCTATAAATAAAACAGCCTATTATCGCATGCCCCCTTACTATTTTATACTCCCAAAACTCATCTCCCATATAATTGGACCGTAAAATCTCAAGTCAAGACCACCAGGCCAACCCTTTGGGGTTAACATCTATTTTATCATTCTTTAAAAGGTAACCAAAATATGTTAGCAGGTGTTAATTAAATTACTACTTTTGTACTTTCTGTTAGTAGTGTAATTCTTTTTGTATTCACTGTTCATTGATTTAAGTATCAAAGTATTTTTTTCACCAAACTCTGCATATGCCAGCACTAATGATAATATTCTTCTTTGTTTCAACCGAATTTAGGACAAGAAAAAACTTGGTCAAAAATCATAGATCGAGGTCTCAAGTTTTTGGGTAAAAAATAATACCCTAGCAAAAAGTAAACTATTCATCAATACCCGTTAGAGTTAACAGCCTTTTAACCCAAAATTACCATTGTCATGAGCAAACGGAACTAAAGTAAGGCTTTACAGTAGACCTCGACCAACTTTCATGTTTTGAAAGCTTTTTATAATGGTTTCATTGTCAGTGCTTTCAAATATGTCTATTTTTATACATGTAATCACACTATCACTCAAACAACTAAAAGTCATAAGATAGGGAAAAATCAAAAAATTGCACGGGGCCTGAGGTAAATCCGCCACTCATCGACAGTATGGATTTAATTAATGGGCTGGAAATCTAGCTTGAGTTATCCCCTGTTTTCCCACCTCACCAAATCCAATATTGTAGCATGTGATTCAGGAAGTTGAGGACCTAATTCTTAAATCCAAGTAGTTGCAACCTTGTTAAGATGACAATGACATGAATGGATCTGAAGTTGATATATCTAACAATTGCTGTGTTTTAATAATCGTTTTTCAAATTTTATTTAAAGTCTATAAAAAGGGATCGAGCTCATTTAAAGTTCAAGTAAAAATTTGTATTATCGAAAAGTCTGGCTCCACATTCACAAGAGAGTAAATATTTGCATTATCGAAAAAATTGTACTAACTTTTTGTCAAACTATGGCTATCAATATATTAATTTATTTAACTCATAGTTTTATTAGGACAGTCAGTAGAATTGAAGCGTTTTTATAAATACTCTAACGGAATTTTTTAGAGCTGCCACTGACTAACCCATAAAAATTGATAACGTTTGATATGTTTTGAACTAGCTAAAACTTCCGTTAAAAAAAAACTAGCTAAAACTTGCAAGTGATGGCTAGCTCATGCGGTAGAGCTCTTAAATGTCCAACACTGCATCCCGAATCGAGTCCCACTGAGTGAAAAAACCTTTGAATCTCAGTTCTACCACCTGACAAACAACAACTTGGGTTGGCCAACTTAATCATTTTTTAGCTTTGCTTAAGTTTTGGGGTAAAAATAGAATCCTGCTAGGGGTACACCTCTTTGGTGTACATCAAATGTACACCACTTTTGTGGGATCATTTTGAGATTCCACACAAATGATCAGAGTCGTTCAATATTCTTAAAACACTTTTTTAAGGCCCACCATAAAAAAATAGCTCATTTTGACATCGGTAGGGCCTTGATCGAATATTTTCGGCCATAGAATCGATCAAGTTCTTACCGCTGTTGAAATGAGCTAATTTTTACCAGCCGCCCTTAAAAAAATATTTTAAAAATATTGAGCGGTTCCGATCATTTATGTGGAACCCCGAAATAGGTCTCACGAAAACAGTGTACATTTGGTGTACATAAAAGTGTTGTACCCATAGGATTTTCCGTAAAGATATTCCTTTAATTTTTGTGTTGATCACTGTAAAGCTTTTCGTGATAAGCATATTTGGAACGGAATATGCTGTTCACCTGTCTGGGGTGCTTTTCTTGTGAAAAGCGACCTACTTTCTCTTTCTTTCTACATCCTGATCCCAACCCTATCTGCAGATCAGTGAGATCACAGCCGTTGATAAGTGCAAAAAGTCAATGGTGGTGCAATATCAAACTTTATTACTACTCCAACTGTTTCATAACCACTTTCTTTTAATTTTGTGGATTAAAAAGATTATAGATACAGGTCAACTGATTACAATTGACAACCTTGTGTTACACGTATACATAAGTTGGTTTACATATAAATAGGTTCACGAGCCACTTGTGCCTCCTAAATTAGCACTTTTTAATATATTGTTTTTTCTGAGAAATCTATCAATAAAAAGCCAAACCAACAAAGTAGCCACAATTTGTCCAGTCATATATTGTGTGGATCAGCATCTTTTTTCCCCTCCAACGTGAAAGTGGATTGTACACAGAGTGCTTTTTTTCTTCTTTTATAACCGGATGTCCGGGTCAACTTGCGCTCATCTCGATTAATTTTAGGACCCTGGAGGTAACGATTAGGCATAACACCAGTGGCCTCAAGAGTTTACTGGAAAGGAGAATCGAATTTGAGACCTTAGGTGAAATTGGATTTTATACAAAGAGTTGTATTAACAAGATAGTAACACGATACTAGATGCCGGAATAATTATATCAAACGCAATAAATAGCAACCCTATTTAATAATCCGTAATAATTATCTTTTTTATTTTAAGAAAAAACAAGAGGTAGCTTCATGCGGAAAAAATAAACTAGCAAAAAACCCTTTTTTTTTTTATAGATATTCTTAAAATCAAAGGTACCCCTCTTCCTCATTTGATAAGATATATACTAGGTCCAACGCGTCGTGCGTTGCACGAATTTGATACCCGTTGGTCTTTTGTCGAATGGTTTTTTAATGAAGTTGTTTCTATTTAGGCTGTAAACGAGTCGAATCAAGCCGAACCCAATGAGGCTCGGGATCAGTTCGGTAAGGTATGAGTCAGGCTCGGGTTCGATTCGAGCCTAGACAAGTGAGCTCGAGTTCAGCTCGTGAAAAAATTTCAAAGCTCAGGCTCGGCTCGATAGGGCTCGTTAAACTCAAACGAGCCGAATCGAGCCGAATTTAGGCTCGAATTCAGGCTCGAATCCAGCTCGGTAGGGCTCGTTAGCAATTTAAACATAAACTGAGAAAGGAAAGAGACATGCTTCAAAACAATGTTACATGTAAATCTACCACAATAATCAAGAAATCAAAATAAAACAAACAGATTTACCACAATAATCAAGAAATCGAAAGAAAAACAGCACAAGAGAAAAAAATATTGAGAACTAAATCACTCAAGAAGTCACCATCTATAGAAAATATATTAGCTTTAAGGATTTTTTCTTAAAAAGAAATATAGTTGTTTAAATAATAATAATTTATTAGATCTGGAATTAAAATTAATTATTGATT
>JAXBDA010008292.1:0-15179 GCA_036023075.1 Gaultheria prostrata | reverse complement strand
GGACAAATCATATCCCAGAATTATATCCTACAATTATGCCTAAATACAATTTACATGTGCGCTAATTTATATCCATAAATCAAGACACAAATCATGGAAGAATGATTGGTTAACTATCCTCTAATATAAGCAGTTCGGGTGAAAAAGGGGAAGCAAACACCGGTAAAAAGTGAACTCTAATTATTTAATCTCGAGACCTTATCCCTTCCCTTCACCACCAGCCAATTGGATGGTAATGTTGTTGTTGCTCGCTGTGCAAGAAAATAGACCGGAGAAAATTTTCAATTCAACAATTATTTGTAACGCCATATAAGGTGAAACCTATATATACATGAAACCCACATTATATTAGAGAAATTCAGCCATAGTTGAAGTTATCAAATCCTGGGCAATAGATAGGAACTGTGCTTTTCATCAGTGTAATAGGAATTCTAACAAAGTGGCACACTGGCTTGCTTGATCTTCTTGTCTTAACAAAAATGTTTTGTTCTTTTTGGGTTGTGTAATGTATTCCGCCCGAGCTTTAGCAACTAATCTCTAAAGATGTAACCAGCTAATTTTCTATATCATTATGACCTTTTTAAAAAAAAACATTATATTGGAGAACGTCACAAATAACCGTTGTATTTAAACATTCTCCGGAATCAAGAGACTAAACTCAAGCTTTCGTGAAGTACTTATCTTCCCCACCCTTAATAAAGTAAAGTAAAATAAAATATAAACTCCAACACAAGTGGAATCAAAATACTTGTTTTTCAATTATATAAAAAAATCGGGAATTTCTCATTTTCTCTATTGGCACTCTTTTTTTGTCTTTACATATAAAAATGCAAGAGTAAACTTACTTATAAAAGACAAAAAAAAATGGAGTATCAATAACACTTCCCAAAAAATCCTGTCATTATTTACTTTCTTATCTGGCATCATTAATTGTTTACTTACCTCAGGAAAACCTGTTACTCACCTTTACCGAAGTTGAGCTTTCCCCAGTTAAGTTAGTTTTTTCTGTTCCCAGATCCTTTCTCCTTCTCCTTCCTCCGAATGCATTTCCCATTCTTTCGACATTTGACTCTCTCTCTCTCTCTCTCTCTCTCTCTCTCTCCACAACATCTTCTCTCTCTATACGGAATGTTGATGCTAGTGGACTGCACAAACTGCCGGACACCCTTACAGCTCCCGCCAGGAGCCCACTCCATACGCTGCGCCGTATGCCAAGCCGTAACTCGCATCGCCGAGCAGCCTCGAAGCGCTCAGCCGCCGTCTCCTCCACCTCCTTACGCATCCTCCAGCCACCAGGACCATCCCCATCCTTCGCCGTACAACCACGCACCTCCCGGTCAACCCCCGTCGGTCCACAGCCACAAGAGAGCCGTGATCTGCGGGATATCGTATCGCTACTCGCGGCACGAGCTCAAAGGATGTATCAACGATGCCAAGTGCATGAAGTACTTGCTGATTAACCGGTTTAAGTTCCCTGAATCATCTATTCTTATGCTCACCGGTAACTCGATTGGCTCTCCCTTTTATGTTGATGGCTTGCCTAAATTCATATATTTGCGGAAGTCAACGTGTGTGCTTGTCCAATTTTAGACAAATTTTAGTAAACTGCAATGGTTTGATGTACACATATTTTTTTAGGATGAGGGGGCGGTTACGCACATCTTGACTAATTCTCTCCCCCAATCTATCTAGTCGAAGGTAGGTCATCCACTCCTAGGAATACGAAATTCAAACTCTTTCATTCTTGAGCTGTAGTACATCACAGGGAAAGGAAACATGAAGAGAGATATGAAAACACATTCGACAGATGAGATCCGCTGATGTACTGTTCATGATCCGCCAGTGTAATGTTTGAACAGTATACTGGGCGAATCTCATCCGTTGGATGTATTTTCATGTCTCTTTTCATGTTTCCATTTCCTGTGACTTATCATTTTCCTTCATGCTTTGATTTTGCTTTTTCTTTTTTCTTCTTTTTTTGTTTTGTTAAAATTGTGTTTTTTTGAACTGGTTAAAATTGTGTTTGATGATTACCCGTTAGGCTTTCTACATTATACTACAAATTTATTTGCTCTCTTACTCCATACATCTATTGATAGCCTTTTTTCCATTAAAAGTTGAAGATGGTTTTGAATATCCTGGAACACGATGCCCTCACCACACCTCAATGAAAAAAAATTAATTCTTGTAGCTAGCCGACCCTAATTAATTGGGATTTATAATTAATGCTCTGTTTGGTGTGGTTTTAGAAGTTGGAGATGGTCACATCACATGTATTCGTTTGGGTACAATGTATTGGGTTATGTTTAACTTGGTTTAAGGAAATTTCTTTACCAAAACTGTTACAGCTTTTTTAATCTAGAGAAAATTGACTTGCAATTTCGGATGGGTGTTGTTGGAGCTTAGAGGAAGTTCCCTGCTTTGTGCCAGAACAGTTTAATTATATCGGACCGTTTTTTCTCCATCTCTCATAAAACCAATTGGTGTTAGAAAGAGTTTCAATTAAGTCTTTTATGGCATTCCGTCGCAGGGAGTGGCATTGTGTAACCAAATCCATGAGGCACTCCGGGCCCAACAATCTCTCCCTTACAATGACGCTCTCTCGAATCAAACTCATGACCTCCCGGCTATGATACCACTTATCGGACTGCTTTTCTACCATCTCTCCTAAAAATAATTGGTGTTAGGAAGGGCTTCAATTAAGTCTTTTATGACATTAGACATCGCACCCGCAAATCTGCTTTTAGAGCGGTCGCAAGGAGTGGTACTGTGTAACCAAATCCATGGGGCACTCCGAGCCCAAACTGTTTGTCTTTGTCATCTCATCCAGTTTCGTCAAAAAAAGTCCTAATGCACGGAGAACTTTAGCTGAAACTCCTTTAATGTTTCGTGCATATTCCATTTCTAGAACTCTCATTTTGCTGCTTGGAACTTGATTTATTTATTGATATCTGTATTTCAGAAGAAGAAATCGATCCTAACAGGTGGCCGACAAGACACAATATTAGAACGGCAATGTATTGGCTCGTGCAAGGTTGTCAGCCTGGGGATTCACTAGTGTTTCATTATTCTGGTCATGGTTCACAGCAAAGGAACTATACCGGGGATGAGATAACCGGATACGATGAAACACTCTGTCCATTGGATTTTGAAACACAGGGAATGATTATTGACAGTGAAATCAATGCAAAAATTGTCAGGCCTCTTCCCCGCGGGGTTAAGCTTCACGCAATTATAGATGCTTGTCATAGTGGCACCGTGTTAGACTTAGCAGTCCTTTGCAGGATGGACCGGTTAGTAAAAAGTTTTAAAGACCGTAGCATTTGATGTATTCACTCTCATTCCCAACTTTCTCAGAAAACCATACAGTAATTTTTTGCACGCGTTGTTTGGGAACGCAGGAGTGGGAGGTATGCGTGGGAGGACCATCGTCCTCGAAATGGCATATGGAAAGGAACAAGTGGTGGGGAAGTCATTTCCTTCAGTGGCTGTGACGACGATCAAACATCTGCTGATACAGCGGTAATGTTTTGGTAATCAATTTCTTAGTTTTCTTTCTCTTTTTCACGTGTAATACGAAATTACGAATAACCTGGTAAATCTTTATGTTGACACAGGCTCTATCCCATGTCACTTCCACTGGTGCAATGACATTTTCCTTCATCCAGGCAATTGAGCAGGGACAAGCAACTACGTACGGGAATATGCTAACTCATATCCGGTCTACCATCCGTGATGCAGATAATACCGGTGTTGGAGGTGGTGCTGTCACTTCACTTCTCACCATGCTTCTAACGGGAGGGAGCTTAGGATCCGGGATGAGACAGGTATCATTCTCTTTCCTACAACTTGTAGTCTTCATAAAAGATTGTCCAAATGAATGGTGTGATCTTGCTCCATGACATGAAATATTTTTCTTGTCAATTACAAAGCTCAGGCTCAAACTGCCTCTCTTTTATTGCAGGAACCGCAGTTGACAGCTAACGAACCGTTCGATGTGTATTCAAAGCCTTTCTCCCTATAACTAGGAAAGCACTCTCCCCAAATGGCTTGTAATTTATTTGTAGAGGTGATTGAGCATGCACATCCATTTCCATTGTATGAAATTTCATTGTCCTGCTTTTTAGCTGATCTTGTAGCCTTCAGTAACTATATTTGGACTGAGTACAAAACCCAAAATATACTTATAATTTACATCTACACCTTAAACAAACTAATATTTATAGATTTACCTCAAAACTAATTATAATTACATTTTTACCCCTAGGTTCACTAGCCCACCCAAGCCGAATACTGTCAGGCTCAGGTTCGGCTCGTTCTGTGATAAATGAGCCTAAAATTTTGTTCAGGTTCGACTCATTTAGTGGACAAACGGCTCGGCTCATTTGTAATCCTAAATTGGAAGGAAAGAAATTGCCGTATTTTTCAGCAGATTGGTCATGACTCTTGTTCTATTGAATGGCAGAGAAGGAAATTCCTGATTTTGTTTTCTATAACTCTTAGTCTTTCCATTTGAGGTTTGCTGGTTTGGTGATCTGCTGGTAGCCTGTTGTAATTGTTGTATGTTCCTTGTGTTTAGGTCTTTTGGTTTTGCTTTGGACTTTTTTATCTTTTACTCAACTCTTTTTTGCTCTTGTTAGGTTTACTTTAATTTTTTCAGATTATTAATCCCTTTCAACGAGAGAAATCTATAACTATAAAATTTTGATAAATATTACATAAATATAAAATATTCAAAATATATTTCTGTTTTGAACTATTTTTGTCTTTAGTGAATTTTATCAGAACATTTTACTTATAGGTTCCTATATATCGTCGAGACGAACCAATTATCCATCAAAGAAAAAAAGAGTTAATAAAGTCAAAAAAATAATCCAAAAATATTGCTAAATCAAAACACCCTAACAATGTCCAAAGCCAAAGTAAAAAAAAAAAAGGTTAACCAAAAGATACGAACTGACCCACAAATGTACAATACCCAAACGATTCCCATGAGTGCAACCCTGCCCAATATCCTGCTAGGGTATACCATTTTGGTGTACACCAAATGTACACCGGTTTTGTGGGGTCTATTTTGGGTTTCATATAAATGATCGGAGCCGCTCAATGTTCTCAAAACACTTTTTTAAGGACCTCTGTAAAAAATTACTAGATCATTTCAACATCGGTAAGGCCTCGATCGATTATTTGCCTGATTTCCAGTCAGTAAATTGGGCGTAGAATCAATCGAGTCCTTACCGATATTAAAATGAGCTAATATTTTACAGTGGGCCATAAAAACGTGTTTTAAGAATATTGAGCGGCTCCGATTATTTGGGGGTTCCCAAAATAGGTTCCATGAGTGAAACCGGTGTATATTTGGTGTACACCAAAGTGTTGTACCCATAGGTTTATTGTATAATTAAGGGGTATTTTGGCAGAAAAGGCACACTTCTTGTATATACAAGGCTATTGTTATTTTGAGGAGAGAGAGAAAGAGGGTACCAAAGCTCGAACCCGAGACACGGCCCATAACACACAAAGGATGCCACCACCGCGAAGTTCACAGCTTTGGTGTTATTGATATTTTATTTTGTGTACATTTTAATATTGTCTTTTTACGTTTTTAACTTTCTCTGTGGTTGTATGAGAAAAATCTGTATTCTTAGGTTTTAACGGATGATTTTAAAACAATGTGCACATATTTCGTATAGACAGGTCAATGGGACCTACTTTGGGGTTCCCGTAAATAATACAAGCCGTTCTTTAATTTTAAAACAATAGTATTTTCGAGTCACTTTTTAATATAACAGTTCAATTTTGATGTACATAGAAGTGTTTGATCCAATCGTTTTATTTTCTTTCAAAATTCCTTCACATTCAAGATCTTGAATTCTGAATTAAAATTTGAAAAATTGTTCAAGTATTTAAAAATATCCAATTGATATTATATTTTGCAGGATAACTTACAAATTAATTAAAATTGATGAACGATTTAAATCATTTGTGAAAATTCTGTAGTGGACCACCGCCACACAGATCCACCTGTGCATGATATGTGTGCAGGACCTGCTGCAGGTAGCCTTTTTGGTGGCCTGAATGCAATCCAACCCGGCAACAAGTCAACAACGTTGTCACGAAGTCAATATCATGAGATTCATGACTTTCCTCCGTTATTCTTAGGTATCAAACTTTGTCTCGTATTCCTTCCGTTCTCATTTTATGGTCTTTTTTAGGGATTTCAACTAAATAAAGGAACATAATCATTGCACGTTTGAAAACTTACTTTTCTCATTTTACCCTTCAATCATTACATTTTCTTACTTTTTTAGTAGTAATAATTTCAAATGAAGGGGTAAGAAAGTGAATTCATCACCTATTGCCCATTTAGTTTGAAATGGGATAATTTTTTGAGGACAGCAAAAAGTGCTAACTGAGACTATAAAATGGGGACGGAGTGAGTACATTCAAAAAAAAAAACTCTACCTCGTTAGATCAAGTGCACATTCGATATTGTAGTAGCCAAATGCCACTGGTTCAAACAAAAACAATATGGGCACGGACTAATTGTGCACAGACTACTTGCAGGGCTCCCTTCAAGTTCCAGGTTGAATTTTGAATGTAAAGTTAGCAGATTGGATCAATGACTTACAGTCATTCGATTAGGCTGGTTTTCGAGAGGCCTGTGCCAAATAATATTTTAAATTTAATGGATGGTTTAGATGATTTTGTGGGATCCCAAAATAGGCCCCACAAGTTCACGTTTGTGCACTTGATCTGTGCACATAGTTGGACAGTGGTTCAAAAATGTATCAATCAAATGCTTTTATTCAATGGAATTAGCTATATACAATAGTATTCGTTGCAGGTAAAATCCGCAGTTAATTCTGAACATTCAAAGAAAAAAAAAATGCAACAGCTCTCCCAAATTTTGGCATTAAAGCAGTCGTGGCATTAGCACCACTCTAACTTAATTTTGAGTTCGCCCACAGTTTTAATCTGGATCTGTTGAAAATACTTTGAACGATTCATATGATGACACTATAATTTTGTAGGGCACACCCGTCTTACTGGATCCCCGATTCCGAGTTTTGATGGGATGGTATACCTCAAAATCACTCAAAATTGAGACTAGACTTGCTAGACAGAAGTTTCCCATGAATGGGGCTTTGATTATCAATTTAAAGTGTTCGATTCTTTCCCCAGGAGATCTTTTGACAAATGCGTAAGGACGCGCTTTGAAATATTCCTCCACCTATGAGATCTTTCTTCTTTCAATACTTGAAGACCTATGAGATCCACCTCTTTATTCTTAGTTGAAAATTCAGTTAAATACCTTCCATTACTTAATAGGGAGAATGACAATATCGAATCAAAGTTACTTACTCCCTCCGTCCCATTTTCATAGTCCCACTTGGGGATTCCAACTTTTTGATGGGACACAATGATTACACCAAAAAGTGTTCAATTTTCCACTTATGCCCTCTCAAAAAGGTGATTTGATTGATGAAGTAGTAATACTTTAGTTCAAACAAAAGGGTAATATTGTAACTTTATTAACTTTCTATTGCTTATTTTGGAAAGTGGACTAACATTTTGGGACGTCCCAAAAAGGAATACTGGACTATGAAAATGGGACGGAGGGAGTATTAAAATAGAAAAATTATAACTATTCCGTAGAATACTATCAAAAGTCCGAGAATCATTTTATAGGGACAAGAACACATTTTATCGATTTTAGCCTATTCCTAATCCATTAATTCAAGGAAAGAATTTTGATTTTTTAAACTAAATGAAACAAGAGTTTGTGGTTTTGGAAAACAATTGGAAAAAAGTCTCGGGTTTCTACTTTCTAATGTGGTTGTCCCTTCGTAGTTTGATTTAGTTTGGTCAAAGATTATTCATTCAAAACAATACAAGATGTGAACGAATAACCCATTGACATAAATTATTTTTGCGTAGTAAAAGTCGTCTAACTAACAGAGACCGTATCAAAGTATGATTCATCTAATAACACACCCGGTCTTATAAAGTCTTAACTTATCTCAAACCAACTACATGAAACAATAACAAAACATGTAAGCAAGTGTTTGAAGTTAAGATACAAACACAAAAGACTAATGGCTTACGTATTGTTTTTGTCTCTATAGGTATGGGTTGGTTTCATTTTTATCCTTGTGCTTTTAAATGTCCCAATTTCATCCTTATAATTGTAGATAAGTTTAAATGTAGTCCTTACATTTTTTAAATGTTTAAAATTCATCCTTAAGGTTTCTGGTTTGTTACAATTGGGGTTTTTTTTCTCTAATTACAAAGAGGCTTATCTTCTTTTTTTAATCCCTGAAAATACCACAAGTTTCACAATCGACCTTCTAAGAATGATGGCTTCAAATTCATCCTTGGAAAACCTTGACGATTTCAATGTTATCATTTTCCGTCCAATGTGTGAAAGTAAACAGGTGACTGTCGGTTTTATTTAGGAGATGGTACATATCATAGGGTGACTAAGCTTCCGTTAGTCTACGTAAGTCTTTTCCGTCGCCCATTGGACGGAAAAACTATCCTGTCGAATTAACATCCGATAAGTCGAGGAGTACCGACCGCCTCAAGGACCCACTTGTGGGTCTGACACGATTGATTTGAACCATTCATCAATTTTAAAATAATTTTCCGAGTGGCCTCCACGAGAATCAAATTTCCATCTTAATTCAACATGCGTAAGTGATTCCATCTTAAAACAAATTTCCGAGTGGCTTCCGCGAGAAATCAACTCAATCCAACATGCGTAAATGGTTAATCCAAAATTTCTCCGTACATGAACGGTTCAGATTAGTCATATGAGATCTACAAGTGAATCCCCGAAGCGGTCGATACATTTTCTGGACCTTTCGGTCCGTAACCGTATTACGGTCCACTAACAGTACCCAAGATAGAGCTTTCCCCAGCTAAAGTCTTTTTTTGGTTTCCCTCTTTTTCCCTCTCTTTCCGAGTCCTTGTCCGTCCCCCTCTTTTTTTTTTTTGGGTAAATCCGTCCCCTTCTAATTCTACCAACTCCCATTCCGAGTCTTTCGAAGCTGACTATTCAATCATCACCTCACTCTCTCTCTAAAACTTTTTCATCTCTCACTCTCTCTCTCTGTGTGTACGGGATGTTGATGCTAGTCGACTGTACAAACTGCAGAACACCGTTAAAACTCCCGCCAGGAGCCAAATCCATACGCTGCGCCCTATGCCAAGCCATAACTCGCATCGCCGAGCCGCCTCGCACCGCCCTGCCTCCTCCTCCGCCTTACGCCGCCTCCAGCCACCAATACTACAATCCATCGCCGTACAGCCACGCGCCTCCAGGTCAACCCCCGTCGGTCCACGGCCGGAAGAGAGCCGTGATCTGCGGGATATCGTATCGGTACTCGCGGCACGAGCTGAAAGGATGCATCAACGATGCCAAGTGTATGAAGTACTTGCTGATTAACCGGTTCAAATTCCCCGAATCCTCCATTCTTATGATCACCGGTAAAATTTACTTTGACCTTGTCTTTTTTTTTTTTTTTTTTATCGGCTTGTAAATACTTTGATCGCTTGTCTAAATTCATATATTCGCTGAAATCAATGTGCGTAGTTGTGTAATCCTAGTCGATCGTGTGCTGTTTTAGGCAAATTTCAGTAAACGGCTGTGTTTCTTCTTAATTTTATGATAATTCAGGTATCTGGACGAGTATATGCTCAAATCGACTAATCTTACAGGACCAAAATCCACTGTCAACTAGCAATTAGCATAACCTATTAAAGTTGGGACAGAGACCCATATGGAATCTGATAATTCATAACATGTGTGCTATGATCGGATTGGGGATGGTGATGTCCTAATTCATACTAACAATAGTACTGAATTTATAAGTTATGTCACATTAATTTATAACATCTTAACACAAAATTCTATAACTACCAAATGGGTCCTGTGTAAAATTTTGGTGTGGGTTTTATTTTTTGGTTACGATATTTTTTGTGAATTAACCTGTCAAAGATTGTAAATTTAAAATCGATGTTATGAATTTAATTTATTTATCAGAGTGCACCCAAAATGGGTTTTGTGCTGTAGCACTTTCCTAATTATCATGCCCTTTAAATGATGCTACTTTTTGTATTTTTGTCGGCCTTAACTTTTTTTTAAAAGGACTTAACTATAGCAATTTACGGCAGCGCAGCGACGGATACGTAAAGCGAACCACGCAAGTCAGGTGTTTTTTGTGTGTTTGTGCCTTCCACTACTCAATCTTTTGCGTTGGTACTGCCTACTTCCTGAGTTAGTAGGATTTTACAAACTCCTTACTATAATTTATAATTTGCCTTTATTCTTGAGAGGCTTTACTATCTAACTATTTCTTTGACTCTTTGGTTGTTTTCTCTTAATTTCTATAAGATTTGAGTTAATTATTTACATTACATTGTTAGTCTCAATGAGATGAATCAGAGAACTATAAAAGAGAGACCAAAGTTGGAAAAATCAACGTAAGACGATTCATTCTTTTCCTTCTTATATGGACTTTTTTCATTTTTTATTAATATTTTTATACTTCTTCAATTTCTCTCATCAAGACAATGTGATGTAAAAAATGTTACCCAAATCTAATAAAAACTAAAAGAAAACAACTAAAAAGACCGTGGCCAAAAGTCAAGAAAAAGTTAGGCCAAAGGCCCCCAAATTTCCTATATATATATCTTTCTCGTTCCCGAAATTCTTACCTAGTTTTGTATATTGAACATGCCACTAAATGAGAATACTGTTCCTCTATATTTTTGAGGAATTCATTGCTCATTCGATGCTTCGCTTTTAAATGTGTTTATTGCTTACCTATTAGATTTCTTCATTTTCCAAAATTATTTGCTCCCATACTCCATACGGCTCTTGATTTCACTTTTTCCATTAGAAGTTGAGGATCGCATGCATTCTTTTGGATACAATTCCGGATGCATGGGCTTTTTGTTTCGGTTGGTTTACTGAGTTTTTTCTTGAGTTCAGTGTCCGGTGAATTAGGATTACCGTACCTAAGTTGAAGACTATACATGGTTCAAACATATAAAAGTGACTGAAAAACATGCAATTTCCCAAGTTTAACGTATAGCAGTTCAACCTTAGGCAATTCCTATCAAGATAAGCAAGTCAGCCTTAAGACATAGTAAAAAGGAAAATTCTTAAACAAAACTCTTCCAGGTTTTCTTATGTAGTGCAAATTGATTTGCTTTTTCAGATGGGTGTTGTTGGAAGATATCTACAATTGCCAATCTGGACTCCATCTTGAGTCTTTTGTAGGACCATGTTTGAATCATTTCCTTTTAAGCTTTTAAGAGGAAGTACCCTGCTTTGTGCCAGAGCAGTTGAGTAGTATATTGTTCTTGGTCATCTCATCCAGTTTTGTTAGATTAAGGCCAAATAGGGGCAATGAAATCAGAAGTCTTGTTATACTCAAACACGAGTTTATCCAGGCAGTAGTGTTTTTCTATGAAGTATAGCTTTTCTTGCTAGTTGGAAGCTCCGGCTGTAGGGCTGGTCCCGCTGTACAAGTAGCAATAGGTCTGCATTCGATTTCTTGAACTGTCTCAGTTTGATGCTTCTAACATGATTTATTTATGGGAGTTGTATTTCAGAAGACGAAATTGATCCTTACAGGCGCCCAACAAAGTACAACATCAGAATGGCAATGTTCTGGCTCGTACAAGGTTGTCAGCCTGGGGATTCACTTGTGTTTCATTATTCTGGTCACGGTTCACAGAAGCGGAACTATACCGGGGATGAGATAGATGGATATGATGAAACACTCTGTCCGTTGGATTTTGAAACACAGGGAATGATAGTTGATGATGAAATCAATGATGTAATGGTCAAGCCTCTTCCACATGGGGTTAAGCTTCACGCAATTATTGATGCTTGTCATAGTGGCACTGTGTTAGATTTACCATTCCTTTGTAGGATGGACAGGTTAGTAAAAAGTTTCCCTCCGGAGGATGTTAATAGTTCAATTAATACCCTTTATATTTTATGCATGCATTGTTCGGGGATGCAGGAGTGGAAGGTATGTATGGGAGGACCAGAGTCCTCCATCTGGTGTATGGAAAGGAACAAATGGTGGGGAAGTCATTTCCTTCAGTGGCTGTGATGATGATCAAACCTCTGCTGATACTGCTGTATTGCTTCAGTAGTTTCTTTCTCTTTTTCTTGCCCTTAAGAATGTGGAAAGTGGAAATATCTTAGTAACATATGATGCTATTTTAAATCTTTACGTTGACAGGCTCTATCCAAAGTCACTTCTACTGGTGCAATGACCTTTTCCTTCATCCAGGCAATTGAACAGGGACAAGCAACTACATACGGGAATATGCTAACTCATATTCGGTCTACCATCCGTAATACAGGTACTGATGTTGGAGGTGGTGCTGTCACATCACTTCTCACTATGCTTCTAACAGGAGGGAGCTTAGGTTTCGGGACGAGACAGGTATCGTTCTCTTTCCTACAACATAGTTTGCACATTAAAGTTAAGAGAGCTTGCCCTTAGAAATCTTAATCTACGCACTACTTATGAAAGATTGTTAAAAGGAATGGTTATATCATGCACCTCTGCACATTACTCATCAAGTAGGATGCAAATTAGCAAAGCAGTGTTCTATGACATCAGATCAGAATAGTATTCACGGAGACTTAATTAACTTTGAACATTTTAACATGAAGTGAAAAATATGAAATGACTCTCTCAGAAGATTTGTACAATTAATTTTCCCTTAGCTATATGCATCTGTTTGTACTGAAAAACGAATCTTCTCTGTACGCTTGCACGTTAGCGATTGAGCTTGATCTTTGGCCACTTGCAACTTTGAAGCAGGTAGTTTTACTCCCTAATCCCATGCTCAACAGTGATGCTAACGATACCAAATTGATGTTTTCATTCGTATAATTTCTCTGTGTAACCTTATTACCTAGGCAAAAGTCATCTAATTCTGCCTTCATGGATATTATTTCATGTCCTAGATATCCTGTCTCCATGTTTTTAGAGGTAAGGTAGGTGGTTAAGTCGAATCGGCCTGTCCCGGTTTTCCTACTTCCAGCTGAATTAGGGCGGCACAGCTGTACTTTGAGGAATTAGAAGAAGAGAAATGCAGTAATATTCATTCTCCGAACTTCGCACCAACCAACCTTTCTTGACGTGATATGATCTAATCTTGATTTGATAGCCTTGGAACCAGGGTGGGGTTGGGTAGGACAGTGGTCAGCCAAATGGGCTCATGGTTTGGTACCAGAGTGGACTGGCTGCTCTCCAACCCTACTCTTCCCTACTGCAGCCTTCTTTAGACCATACTCACAGTTATTGCTAAAGTTCATCCTGTAGTTATCCACAATGCCATAGCAGATATGCAGAACAGAAAACATGGGTTCAGTTATCTTACAGCTGAATCAGCGTGTGGACTGCAATTGAAATTGCAGGCATACGCCATCTTTTTCCGCACATTAATTAAGAAAGGGTTAAAGAGTGAAGCAATGTATGACTCTTACAAGTTACGACTTTCATAGCTAGCAAGAAGTAGTCAAGTATCTTCTTGTTCTCAAAACCAAAAACATTGTTTGATGTATTATGTTGTCATCTCTGGTGCTTGTACGTTTCCATATTGAAGATCATGATTTCCTGGCCATGCTTCTGGGATTACCCGCAAATTTTGTTCTACTAGATTCCCAGGACTTATTGGCCCTCGATAACCTGAACAAGCATCCATACATGATTGAAAGAGGTAAGAGGGTTTCATGCATACCTTTTCAAAGGACTCAATAATTTATGGCACTTTTGAAGATGTGCATTGTTCTGTTGTTAATGAAAATCCATAAATGAATGTGATCTTGCTCTCTGACGTGAAATGTTGTTATTGACAATTGTAAGGCTCATGCTTAAACTGCCTCTCTTTTATTGCAGGAACCACAGTTGACGGCTAGTGAACCTTTCGATGTGTATTCAAAGCCTTTCTCCCTATAATAACTAGTATAGAGCACTCTCACCTCATCGCTGATAGAGCATGTACAGTTACTTGGGTAAAACCCATGTCCATTGTTTGAAACGCCATTGTTGTGCTATTTCGCTGGTCTGTATGATTATGTGTTGCGCTGTTACTGCTTCATTATTTTCCTCGATTCTAGAACACATCTCTTTCCCCAAATTATTACTCCTGCATTGATATTATGCTTAAAAAGATTGACGTAACCACTCTTAGACTTCAGAAAGGGTGTATTAGGGCATGGATCACTACTAACGTTTATTTTCCGCATCTAACCTTCACGGGATGTAACCCTGCTGTCATTGGTATGTTAGGGGTTAAGTCTGGTTCCTGGTTACGTGCAACCTCATCCACTCACCCAGGCTCTCATGGTAGCCTTGTGCATTGGTGCAATTGTAGGCCCTGTTTTTAATCATGTCCATTTTGATATCTCATTGTTTGGCAGGCAAAAGCTACTTTCTTTTCTTGGCTTATCAAAAATTTACATGCATTTTTTTTCCCTTTTTGGGAACCTTGAGTAGGTAAACCTTTGTCCCTTCTCCAGTACTCTAGAATACACGTGTGAGAAGAAAATTTATAAATTTTGCTCTTGTGATTTTAATTAGTTATGGACTCTTAAGTTTTTTACCCAAAGTGCGTTAGTTTTTAGTAAGTTACTTCAACATGTCGATAGAGCACTTGAACCTAAGACCTCTCCTATGGGCACTGAGGCCCCCTCCATGACCACATAGGCTAGAGCCCTGGGTTGATCTATTAGAGCAACTGCAGTCCTTACTTAAACCCAAACTCAGATTCAAAATCTGAGTAAAAATCCCCTCCACCAACCTCCAGTCCTCGACTCAAACTCATACCAAATTGAGTTTTACTCAAATCTTTACCCAGATTGAGGGAAAACAAAACCTTTACTCAGATTTCCTATGGCTTCTTGCGGTGGTGTGCGTCGCCGGAAGATTCTCGTCGTCGCCGTGGTCGACTCCGGTGAGGTAAGAGAATACAGATCTAGAGGCTACAGAGTCGACGGTTGTGGTTTGCAGTGGTAGAGTGGTTGGACATTAAGAGAGAGATAGAGAAACAAGCAGATCAGGAAAAAAAGAGCGAAGAAGATCGATCGATCAAGGGAGAGGGGGAACATGAGAAGAGTTGTTGGAGAGAGAGAGAGAGAG
>JAXBDA010008291.1:0-15182 GCA_036023075.1 Gaultheria prostrata | reverse complement strand
AATTTGAAACCCCGAACCGGAATTTCTATTTGCAACCCCGAACCGGGATTCGGACTATGAGTAGTTTATGGACAATGAAACTTTCATTGACTTAACAACAAACTTCTACCTAGCTCTAAACATGTAATAACGCTTGAAAGCCAACTTGAGACATTTTTTGGGAAGCGATTGTGCTAAAAGTCCCCCCGATTAAAAACGGGAAACAGAGTCTAAAAAATTTTAACACAAAACTAACAAATTTTTTGTTAAAAGGGAAAATATATCATTAGTAATAAATAAGTTAGCCCAAATCCTTAGATCTGTAAAATAACTTTGACAAACCAACATTTCTCATTAGCACCCATTACAAACCCATAATTAAACCCGTAATTCTTATGCTAAAAGGTCATCCATCAAGAGGCTTTCCGAATCTCTTGTATTTGAATTGCTTGCATGCGCACTTCAAATTTGTAATTCATTGGTGTTGTGCCTAATCGATGCACGAGAACAATAACAATGCAAACTTTTTTTTTTTCTGCTGTTTCGTACATTGAACGGGCACAACCATAATAAAACCTACACCAACCTCAAATTTCGAGTTTTGTAGGAGTAAGTCGACCCGTAGGAGCCTTGAAATAATTTTTCTTGAAAGCGTACTATTTTCATTTTGATCTCATTCCATGAAAGCTCTAAATTAAGTCTAGCCCTTCTCACACATTTTGCTGGGCCAAAACCTATCCATGCACGTAAAAAGATGCCTTAGCACATTGTTTAATTACTTTCTTAGATTTTTTCGGTTATTGTTATGCCTTCATGCCTTGGCAATGGATCTTGCATATCCCTTTCTTTGTCTTCCATTAATTAACGGGCTGGTTAATCTCAACCCAGTCCAGTGCTTATGAGCCTAAATATTTATCCCAAATCCTAAAAAAATGGGCTGGGATGGGCGGATGTACAGACTACCGAGTCGGTGTGTGTGTGTGTGTGTGAGAGAGAGAGAGAGAGAGAGAGAGAGAGAGAGAGAGATGGGAACGGGTGGGGAAATAAATAAAAATTAAAACTTCTTTGGATGGTTATTTTGCTTTGTTTATCCTTGCATTTTTAACACTTGTGAACTAATTTGATTTAAATTTTTTCACACTTTGGATATGTTATTCACTAGCGTTGTTCCTGTTCGATGCACATAACAGCATGCATCGAACGGGCACAATGCTAGTAGAATCTACACCAATATCAAATTTCCAGTTTTGTAGGAGCAAGACCCATAGGAATTAAACCTTGAATAAAATTTCTTAAAAGAGTATTTTCATTGCAATAAAAAAGTTTTCACGCATTTTGCTGGGCCAAAACCCGTCCATGCACGTAAAGAGATGCCTTAGCACATTAATTATTTAATTACTTTCTTGCATTTTTCAGTTAATTTATTACACTATAGTTTATTAATTACTGCTGTAAAGTTTGCCATGAAACTTAAACATGAGACATTTCTTTCTTGGAAACAAAGTTCTTTAGATTCTGAACCTCCACACACTAATTATATGAGCAGTGCATGACAATATATTCCATGGCCCAGACCACCTGCTGTTTCTCCACATATTTTTGCAACACTTCTCATAAGGTACGCACAATATTAATTCCAAACATGTATGTTCCTTGTATACATTAAAAGCTGTCATATCTATGCATACTGCATTAAACATTTTACTCGTGTATTTTGCACTCCGCTTTTGCAAACACATGTATCTTTAGAGATGACATTCTTTATACTGGCGGTGGAAAATCGTCATTTTCCACTACTGCCTTTGTAGGCCCCATTATGTATGAATTGTTGATCTGAACCGTTCATCTTGTAATGCTCGCAGAGCAATACATTCGTGCAAAAAATCAAATTTGATCGGACATCGACAAGTACATCAAAATTTGAATTTGGTTTTGTAAAATGGATCATCATGGATTTTAAAATTAAATTGTCCATGAGTCTGTTTTACAAAAAAAAAAATTCAAAATTTTATATAAGTATCGATGTCTGATCAAGCTGAATTTTTGCATGGATGTACTATTCTACGAACCGTACAAGATGAACGGTTTAGATTACAACAAAAAATTCACGGTGGGACCCATACATGGAGGTGGTGGAAAAGAGCGGTTTTCCACCGCCGGTATAAAGAATGTTTTCTCGTATCTTTAATAGGTGAAACTAAACATGGGGAATGACTACAATACACACCTATTAAAGATGTGTATCATATGCACCTGTTATAGCGTTCATATTGTGCCACCTCATAGCAAATCATAACATTTTTGTGCCTCGTAACTTTTCAGCAATATGTTTCATAACATTTTCTCTATTATTCATTACATATTTATGCGTCTCGTAATTTTTTATACAATTTTTTTTTTCACTTTCTATTCATAAGAGGTAATCGATTCCTAACATTTTTAGTAGGGCATATGATACACATCCAAATAGGAGTGTGTATTGTAGGCTTGTAGCATTTCCCAACTACACGATTGTCCTTCTATTGATGTTTGTTACTCGAGTTTCGTTAATTTTGCCTAACTATGTCCAAATTATGAATGCAATTGGTAAAAGGTAGACTAAGAAAATAGCCCCCCATTTGTACAGAAATCTTGCAAAAAAACAAGTATGGGGGACTACACGACAGGAGCAGAATTAAAATTATTGATTAGTAAGTTAAAATCTTAGCTAAAGCTAAAATTAACATATCTTCTATGCATGCAAAAGTTGAGAAATTGATTTTTAAAACACTAGAAATCTTGGATATTCATCCACAACCCTATGAATTTGATGTGCAAAAGACCCAAATAATTTTTTATATTTTGAAAAAGAAAAAAAAAAAACGATGCGTAATAACTGAATTTGATTTTATCTTTGAAAATCTATACAAATAGACGACCGCTGATTTCGTAACATTTTCACTCCCTCCTTTTGTTTTGATTGACCAGTTTTGATAGTTGTTCTGGTAAGGCATGGCACAGCAATTGCTCCACGGGACGCTTCTAGTTACCATATATGAGGTTGATAGGCTCAAACATGGAGGCTTTAATTTTGGATGTAACGAGGTAAGTCTAGTACTACTGGTTTACTACATTCATTGTCATTATTGTCTGCTAATAATGCACACATTCTTAGTTTGGCGAATCAGAACCTACTCAACATGTACATAGTCCTAGGGGTGTGCAAAAAAACTGCCAAACCAACTCAACCCGAAAATCCTGGGTTGACATCATGAGGGGTTGAGTTGGTTGGGTAAAACAGGGATTTTAAGCATGTCAGTTTGGGGTAGGTAAAATTTCTCTAACCCGCCTTTAACCCAAGAGTATTTCACGGGCCGGTACAATTCCAAGAGTGGAATTACCGAGAGCTCCAAAGGAAATCCAAAATGCACCGCCCAGGTGAAGTAAAGTACGGACCATTAATGGTAATTAGATACCTCTTTTCTAGACCTAGAAGTAAAAATCTGTTAACCCAATCCTACCCGCTATGTCTACATGCGTACAATGATAGTCAATCGGTTACTACCATGTCAATGCTAATGTGCACCCTAGCTCACACTTTATTAGAGCATCACCAATGCCATATTCAAATGTGAATACTCGAATGTTGCCACATCACTTTTTGAGTATTCATTTAATGGGTTTTTAAAGTTAGCAATGTGAAACTCTACAATGGTTCATTTTTGTTGATAATCAAAAGAAGGGAAAATGTTGGTAGTTTTGAGTATCCAAGTTTGATTATTGAGAAAATGTTGGTAGTTTTGAGTATCCAAATGCCAAAATTTGAGTATTTATAAAAAATGTTGCTAACTTTGAATATGTATCCAAATGCCATTGTGAGCCTTTTTTTGAGTATTCAAATGCCAAAATTTGAGTATTTTTCTTTTTGAGTATGCCATTGCGGATGCTCTTAACACTTTATCTAGATGTGGTCATGTTTTTGTATGGATTATTAGCTATCTGGTTTTTTTAAGAACTATTATGCGGTCCATGTTTTTTTCTTTTATCGGCAAAAATTTTTACTTGTGAAATTTTGACAAATGACATATCAAGATGGAGGAGAGGGGAAGAAACTCCAATCAAGGATTAAAAAAGTAAAACACTTGATGGGACAAACCCAAAATCACCCAAAGGTCAAGCCCAGAACACCTAAAGGCCTAGGCCCAAATAGGCCTAACCAAATAGTATTACAATGAAGCCCCAAAACAAAGAGGCCCAATCCTACACAGAAGAAACCCTAGCCATCTATAACCGCCGCACCCCTACCCGACCACTAGTGACTAGCTCCAGTCACCACCAAACCGCAATCATCAACCTCAGCCACCACACGCCGTTAGGCCCAAAGATCGGTCACAACTAACAACGCAGACCGGCGTGAACTGACACTAACAAATAAACAATCGGAGGAGACCAAGAGACCCCAAACAACACCCAAAATGCTGCCAAGCTATTAAGCCGGAGCTGGTCTCACCCAACAGTGAAATCGGCGGCAACAAGAGGTACTGCATGAGGCTTAGAAACTGATCGATGAAGGTAGGGGAGGGAAAGAGAGAGAGATAATCAAGGCTCCACAACACCACCACTGCCCATGGAGAAGCCTCCACCCTGAAGAAGACAGCCAAACGCCGCCGCGAACCCAAAGAGACCGCCGAACTCCAAAAACAGCCGCCGAGAAATTGCTGATTCGATCCTCCTAAACGACCAAGAGAAACCGACACCCGAGGTCCATCTACGCCGCCGCACGCCACCATTAACATCCACCATGCCAAGCCTCAGCCACACCTGCAAAAAGAAAAAAAAGGGAAAAGAAAAGGAGGGGAGAGAGAGAGAGAGCTCAGGAGTGAAACCTTGGTTGGAGGCTTTTAGAGAGAAGGAGGGGAAAGTTATTTTAGAGAGAGAGAGAGGCTTGTTTCTTTTTATGCAGTCCATGTTTGCTATTAGCTAGGGGTGTAAACGGTCCGGTTTGGTGCGGATTGGTATGAATCCGAGGACCAAACCAAAAGTCTGCGGTCCAATGAAAGGCAATCCGTGTCCAAATCAAAAGTCTACGGTCCGGTTAAGAAACAATCAAAAAATTCACGATTCAGTTAACGGTTTATCCACAAATTATTACATTCCACAAAATAAAAAAATCATATTTCCACATTCCAAATTCAAAGCCCAGATAAAAAAAAAAATAGATTTCTAGATTCCAACACAATAGATTGGCTTTAACAACAGAGCACCGCTCGTCGAATAATCCATAGACAAGAGACAAAAATCTGGTCGTATGAGATTCACTCGCATACAGAAGATGAGACACTCAATAAAACACAAACCATTTCACTCAAAGAGAAAAAGCGTTCAGTTAACATAAATAAACAAAAAATATACCATCACATTAAAGCAAGTACCACACAATGTAAAGGAAACCACACAATATAAAGGAAACTATTTAGGGTAAATAATTAAGAATAATATGTTAAATTATAATTCTTATCCCAATATTATATACTGTACATGTTTTATTTTTTTATTTATAAAATTCTCACGGTCTGGTTCGGTTTATCAAAGGTTCTTTTATGAAAATCTATGTACCGAACCGCGAAACACGATTTTCTAATTTTTCAATCCGTGCCAAACCATTAATCCACGGTTTGAGAGGAAAAATAACTAAACTAAGTTGTTCTAATTAAAAAAATTCTTTCTTTCCTTTTCCTCTCTTTTTCTGGCTATCAAAAGAGAATAGACTGTTCGGATCATAGATTTAACTAGCGGTATCAGTGTATCCTAGATCCGGGATGAACCGGCCGATATGGCACGGATTGTGTGGATGTGGAGTTGAAATTCCCCAAGCATCACTTCAGTTTTTCCTAAATGGACTTGAATTGGATTCACTTCAGTTAATGTTCTAAGTTGGAATTGTGGTTTCCACCGTATCACTGTCATCAATGAATTCACTGAAACTTAAATAGTTGGCCTCTCCATCTAGTTTTGATTGAGCTCCATGATCTTTGACTAACCTGATTTCATACCCATCTCAAACCCTCATGTAATTTCTATCCAATGTTAGTTTATCGAATTTCCCCTCACGTACTGGTATTTTAGGAATTACTCGTAAATGGCCAAGCACAAGAGCTGGTTTGCGATATGGTAAAATGTGCACATCAGTTGATCGATGATATGTCTAAAAGATTTAACACTGTGAACATGTTTTGTTCTACTAATTTTTTTCCTTTGTGGGACAAAGCTGTAGTTTATATGATTATATTCTTGATTTGTATTATATACACTACCCTTCCTACGCTGTGTATGAAACCGAGGCTAGGATCCGAAATCCCCCAAAACCTCCTCCCCTGTCCCCATTTGCTAATGATGACGATGCGGTTGATAAGAGTGGGATAGGAAACTTGGATCCTTGAAGGCAAAAGATCTCGTGCTTGAATGAAAACCCTCTCAGCTCTTGTTGTGATCTTTTCATTTCTATGAATTTGTACATTCATCATGTTGCGTGACCAGCTAATATTGTGCGAGAAAGTTTGTGCATGTAGATGTGTCTGGAACAATCCGATGCACATAAACTCCATAAATAATAAGAACTCACGTGCATCGGACGTAGCATGATACCATTGCGCGTATTTTGTCAGGATATGTGTATTCAAATCTGGGTACCTAGCATTGCATTGCTCATACTTTGTCAAGTCCAGTCCAGTTGCCGTAGGTACTTTTAATCAGCTCTAAAATGCATGTCATATTCTTAGCCATGGCAATCATGTACGCAGATTAGTATTTTTATTGCTTTCTGATTATTATATACGTTTTTGCACCTCTATTCCTTCTTGTGCTTACTCTGCAAATATGGAGAACCTTGCTCCAAAAGAGATTGGCAGAAGATTTTTATACCAACTCAAGAGATTGGTGCTTTGCCGGCGCGAGGTAATAGTCATTCTGTATACAATGCTAGCATCTTCTTCAATTGTTAGCTTGACATTATCTTCACTAAATACACTTGTGTATCTGTATTGAAAGGACTCACACACTGACACACAAGTGTCAGGTCCGGATTTGTATCTAATTGTCAAATTCATCTAATTTCTGAAGATAGAAGGAAACAGAAAACTTGTATCTTTATTTACCCATTTAGTTTGCTTTGTGGAGTAAATGGTGTTTACCGGTGGAGGTCAAGCATTCTATGCATACTATGATAGTTTCATGCAAAGTTCTATGGTAGTATTATAGTAATTACTGAATATGCTTTCTAGGTACATTTCTAACTAATATGCCAAACACTTAACCCATACCTTTTACCCTAGTGTTGAGTTTTTGATCCAGGTAGTACACTTTATACGTTTAGAAGAGTTCATGTAATACATATCTTAATGTTATACAAATTGAACAGGCCACCAAGCTCTATGCAACTGTTGATCTAGACAAGGCCAGGGTTGGGAGGACTAGACTAGTAGAAAATCAACCATCGAATCCACGTTGGAACGAGTCCTTTCGAATATATTGTGCTCACACGGTCTCTGAAGTTGTTTTCACGGTCAAAGACGATAATCCTATTGGTGCAACACTAATCGGAAGAGCTTATTTACCTGTTAGGGACATAATCAACGGATATGTTGTGAACAGATGGATTCAGATAGTGGATGAAGACCGTTTTCCAATAGACGGTGGCTCTAAAATCCATGTGAGGCTCCAATTTCTTAATGTCAATCAGGACAGTCAGTGGTCTCAGGGAATCAAAAGTCCGTTCGGAGGAGTCCCTCACACCTTCTTTATGCAGAGGGAGGGCTGTAAAGTTTCATTGTACCAAGATGCCCATGTCCTGGATGAGACAGTCCCCGATTTCATTCTTTCTGGAGGTGAAACGTATGAACCTCGGAGATGCTGGGAGGATATCTTTGATGCAATCACAAATGCAAAACACCTCATTTACATTACAGGATGGTCTGTATATACTAAAATCACATTGATAAGAGATAGGACGAGGCCGAAGCCTGGAGGAGAAATGAATCTAGGCGATTTGCTTGTAAAAAAGGCCAATGAAGGCGTGAGAGTACTTATGCTGGTTTGGGATGATAGGACCTCAGTTGAACCATTGAAAAAGGACGGTTTGATGGCGACCCACGATCAAGAAACCAGAGACTACTTCCGCAGCACAAAAGTACGGTGCGTTTTATGCCCCCGCAGCCCTGACGATGGGAGGAGCATTATTCAGGGGTTTGAGACTTCTAACATGTTTACTCATCATCAAAAGACGGTGGTGGTAGATAGTAATGTACCCGGGGAAATGTCACAGAAGCGGAGGATCGTTTGTTTTGTTGGCGGAATCGATCTTTGTACTGGTCGGTACGATGTTCAATATCATTCCTTATTTAGAAGTTTGACCTCAATCCACAGGGATGATTTCCACCAGCCCAATTTTCCGGGCTCTTTGATAGCAAAAGGTGGTCCAAGGGAGCCGTGGCATGACATTCATTGTAAACTAGAAGGGCATGTTGCTTGGGATGTCCTAAACAACTTTGAGCAGAGATGGAAAAAACAAGTTGGAAAGGATTTCTTGTTTACATCGAACGAGCTTGATAGAATCATTACTCATCCATCACAAGTGACATCTCCAGAAGACCCGACGACGTGGAATGTCCAAATATTCAGATCGATTGACGGTGGAGCTGCTTACGGTTTCCCTGAAGACCCTAATGACACATATGAACTAGGCCTTGTCACTGGAAAAGACAACGTTATTGAGAGAAGCATACAGGATGCCTATATCAATGCCATACGTCGAGCAAAGAATTTCATTTACATTGAGAATCAGTATTTCCTCGGAAGCTCCTACGGTTGGAAATCCAACGACATCAAGGTGGATGATATTGGCGCGTTACATCTAATTCCAAAGGAGCTCTCGTTGAAGATTGTTAGTAAGATTGAAGCAGGAGAGAGGTTTACTGTCTATGTGGTAATTCCAATGTGGCCAGAAGGCATACCTAAGAGCAGTTCGGTTCAGGCTATATTGGATTGGCAAAGGAGGACTATGGAGATGATGAATAAGGACATCGGCGATGCCCTAAGAGCTAAAGGCTTGAGAGCCAACCTTAGAGAGTACTTAACATTTTTCTGCCTTGGGAATCGGGAGATTAAGGAACCTGGAGAGTATGTTCCTCTACAGAAGCCAGATGCTGACAGTGATTACATGAGAGCTCAGCTGAATCGGCGCTTCATGATCTACGTTCATGCGAAAATGATGATAGGTAAACTGATGGCTTTTCTTTCCCTAAAGTAATAATTATATACTGATATTTCTTGATTTCATTTGTGAGGTTTATTGAAGGTAAAACCGTAAAAGAACCCCAGTAATTTTGGTAAAAACTATTTATTGCTAACGTGATATATTTGGTTTCTGGGCGTTTCCGCTGAGTTTATCATGTTTTCCAATGTTTTTCATAGAACTAATAGCTTTCCATTCATACAGACGTTGAAATTTTGAAGTTGCTTCTTGGAAATTCTATTCCAAGACACAGTTCAATTTTCGTTCATGTGCTCAAGAAACACTTACCCCAAGATCTCTAGGGTTTTAATTTTTTTTTTCTCAACTGGTTTGCATTTAATCAATTTTTTTCTTTGAAAGATACGTAGGCTGCACTTGTCCAAGAATATCCCAAATACCATGGACAAATTTTAAAGTGGAAAAATTGCTTGCAATTTGCTAAATATTCTTATTTTCTTATCCGCTATGATTCATTTACCTTTCTTTTCGTGCTAAATATCGACACAACCTGCACGGTTTCTTGTACTGAACAAGTCAAGTTTTAATTCTACGAAAATATAGGACTTACAACATGTTGGATGATCAAAACTGAAACCTTTCAAATTGTGTTTGGATTATAGTTTTGCGGAGTGATTGTGCTAGAGAACTGAACATTATAACGCATCCAAACAAACATATTAGCTGCTCTTATCTTTTCTTTCATCTCCTTCCGTAGATCTATGATCCAAAAACAGAAACTTGCTAATCAGTAAAGGAGTTTGTTTTTTTGTCAAACTGAAGAAATTAACTTGTTCTAACCTCATAATCTTCTTATGGATACTATTCCTTTCAGTTGATGATGAGTACATAATTGTTGGGTCCGCCAACATAAATCAGAGATCAATGGATGGTGGGAGGGACACTGAGATTGCAATGGGAGCCTATCAGCCACACCATTTGGCTGCAACAAGCCAACAGCCACCCAAGGGGCAGATCTTTGGCTTCCGAATGGCGTTGTGGTATGAGCATCTAGGTGAAACAGACTCCTCATTTCTCCATCCAGAAACCCTCGAATGCATCAAAAAAGTGAACTTGGTAGCTGATAGAAACTGGACACTCTATTCGAGTGACACCTTTGATGAAGACCTTCCGGGACACCTCCTCAGTTACCCGGTTGCTATCTCTGAGAATGGAGACATTGGTGCATTGCCGGGTTTTCAGCTCTTCCCCGATACCAAAGCAAATGTCCTTGGCAACAAATCTGTGTACCTCCTTCCAATCCTTACAACCTAATTGTAACACTTCAATAATGATTACTTGACATGCCACAAATCGTGTTGTGTTATTATGGTACTGTGTTTGATGGCCCCCATCTGTCATTGTATTTAGTATGGGCATGTCATTTGTATACTACCACAGTTTGACTATTTCAGTGAAGTTATTTTTTATGGCTGTTTTAGGATAATGAGTTATTGGGAAGAAAGAAAAAATAGAAAAGGAAACAAAACTACCAAGGAGAATTATCTTCTTCACGTCAATATCCATCTATCTTAATAGCTTTTTCTTGCCACCTTTTCATTTTTCGTCCGTGAACCCTGACACTGACACAACCTATATGTACTTAATAATTTAGATGGTTCTACTCTGTTTATGTAAAAAATTGGATCATGAATATGATAGTAAACCATGTTGATTTAAAAGTTGCACTACAGAGGAAACTGTTCTTTACTTTAGAATCTATGCAGTTGCCACAATTTCCATAAATACAAATGAAATGTAAACTGGTAGATATTATTCCGGAAACACCAGGTAATCCATACAAGTATTGCAAGTTTGCAACCACAGGGGTTATAAGTGTCAATCCGAAGGAAACTTCCGAAATGGAACTTCTCGTATGTCTTCTGCATACATTTGGAGCATAATGAACATGATAAATTATAATCATATGTACTGAGGGAGAGTTCCTAATTCCACAAGCTTTGCAAAAGTTTTCTTTCACGTTGATTGTCAAATCCTTACCACTGTACAAAGAAGGATACAAAGAATAGTAGACTTCAAAATTCCATCAAAATTCCAAAACTGAGAGAACCCCAAAAATTCCAGATTTGCATCAAAATCTTTTCAAAATAAAAGAAGACAGTGTTTACAGAAAAAAGAAGAAGAAGAAGAAGAAGAAGAAGGCAAAGTTAAAAATAGAGAAAAAAAAGAAGAAGAAGAAAGACAGAGAAAACCAAAAGTCGTTGCAAAGGAAATTTTTCTGGAATATTTGATCGCCGCTGCATGCTGATCATGGTTTCTTGACATTGGTATCGGCGAGGGAGAGAACTCAGTTGAGAGAGAGAAGAGATGAACCAGTGCTATTTCCAACCAAATTCAAGGTCAGTTCTGTTGCTTCTCATATATAAATTAGAAATGGGATCCCAGAAATTCGATATATGGGATCTCTCTCTCCACACGTTGCCTGCAAAATCAGTATTTACTAATCGGTGGATTTTTTTAGTAGAGCCAATAACCTATTGATCTTGAGTAGCTTGACTTTTTACACATTATTGCAAGCTCAACAAATGAGTGCTAACTTGTTGAAGCTTAATTTGTTTATATGCAAATCAATTTTAAAGGAACTTTTAACGAATCAACACGAGCTTAAATCAGAATAGTTTGGTTGGAGAATTTGAAAAATAATAAGAAAAAAAGTAGGAAAGAATTACAAAGAAAGAAAAATAGAGGATGTCTAAACACAGTTTTAGTATGTTGAAAGAAAAAAAAAACATTTAGGCCCATTTTGGTGTTGGCTTAATAATTCAGTCCTATTATTTTATTTTATGCAGTTTTTTTCCGAATTTTTTAGTTTTATACTCCCTCTGTCCCTTTTATAGTGTGTACATTTTCATTTTGGGTTGTCTCTTAATAAATGTGTGTTTTGAAAAGTTAGTGGGTACATTTCCTATTTTGCCCTTAAAAGTAGATTCCTTTTTAAAAAGTTAGTGGGTATTTTCATATTGATAAGGGACGGAGGGAGTATCAATTTTTCATGGATTATTTGCTCGTCTCGACCAGAGGAATCTGAAAAGAGAAAATAATTATGAACCACAAAAAAAGTTTTTTGAATAAGTACAATAATAATCTAAAAAGTCTGAATGTCATAGATTATTTGTCTTTGGTGACATTTTAAGATTTTGATAACAATTGTTTACTGTTTGGATTCCTTGATTTAAATGAATAATTCCAACAAAATGACACAAAGCTACAAATGACAAAAAAATATGATGATTCTTACACTCCACTTTCTTAGAAATATATTCCGAATTTTTCTTATGAATGCTTAAAATTACTCATACACAAGCACTAAAACACAAATTGTGGAGTGCATAGAGGAGGGTGGAGTGTAAAAATTACTCCATCTGTCTCTTTTTAAGTGTGTTGTCTCGTAATTCAAACTTATTTTCTCTCACATCAACTTTTACAACTTTTACATTTACTTTCCACTGCTTACCTTTATCAATATAATAATACACACTAACTTTTAAAAAAGGAATCTACTTTTAAGGGCAAAATAGAAAATGTACCCACTAACTTTTCAAACCACACACTTATTAAGGGACAACCCAAAATGAAAATGTCTACACTATAAAAGGGACGGAGGGAGTACTACTTTCCTAAAACAAATCGAAAGACAAAACAACACCAGCTTAACTATTAAGCCAGACAGTCCTATAGATACATATACGAGTCACAACCCCCACCCCACAAATTTCATTCATCCAAAAACAGGTATCTTTCTCTCATTTTTCTCTCTATTTCTTTGTTTTCATTTTTTAGGGACCTGTAGTTTTTCCTAAACTCAACTTAGGGTTTTTTAGTCCCTTTCCAAAAAGATTGTCCGGCCCACGAAACTAGAGTTAAAAATTATGCATGTTTGTTTAAGAAAAATTCAAAAAAAAAAAATCTCTTCTCGTACTGTTAGAGGAAAAAATAATTTCATCTGTTAGAGGAAAATAGAGGCCCCGGAAACCTTAAACCGTATTGTACGGATGGTCCCTAAAGTATTAGCGAATTATCAATTTGGTCCCCAATATACAAACCATATATATTGCATCCCAACGTTTACAATGCACGTTTAAATGGTCCCCGAAGCTGACTCCCCAACTCATGATATATTGACATTCGAATATTCTTGCAGAGATAATACCATGAAGGAAGTGCAATAAAAGTAGGAATGACCATGTTCACACTATGGTTACGGGGAGGAGTCCTATTGTAGCCATGAAGGGAAAAGCAATATGGACAAATATGGCATCTAATTCCAAAATGATGGCAAGTGGGCATAAAATAATTATGACCATAAGGATGAGCTATATATGCATCATGTTAAGTGTATGACTCGCGCATCTTCCTACAGTGAGGTCTAATATGGCAAGTCATACCACAATAATGACAAGTAGGAACGAATTTAACAATAGGAGTAAAAACTTGAGAATTAACATTATTAATAACCTTAGTTTTTACCTCCGTCTGTTTATCACAATTGTCGTTTGCTTCTTTGGCGTGGTTGAATTGATCCTATTCTGCATACCATTAGCATTGTTCTTCTTATTTTGACAATTGGTCCCTTCTCTCCTAGTTGGCGGAGTACTTGAAGATGTTGCATGATAACAAAACTTGAATGATCGCTAGGATGCCGTTGGGTGGAAAGAATATGATCCAACACCTGGGTCTATAAACAAGTATACCTCATGTGTAAAACCCAAGGTAACTTTTACAATGATTCATGACAGCATCTTCCTTTATTCTCTCTCTCTCTCTCTCTCTCCATTCAATGATCTCGCCTTCTTCTCTATCTTCTTTCAAAATCTCCCCTTCAAAGTCGCGGTATTGACGGGATATCGGAGACTGAATTAGCATATGAAAATCCTTCATGGTATCATCAATCTCGACAGTCTTCTCGACTTGCTCCAATGCAAGTCAGGCAGCTTTTCGCTCTTGCTCCCGTTGTTTCTTAGCTTAGCTTCTCTTTCTTGATCCTGTTTTTTTCCTACTCTTGCACCAACCAATCTTACAATTCTTTTTAACTTCAATAAAATATCTTCAGCAAAAGCATCCATGTCCAATTCAATATTTCCTCCTCATATGCAGCAGTTGATGCCGATTTCTTTAAGCAAGCTTTGTGGCACATTTCCTCTTGACACCTCTAAAAGTGTTTTTTTCATCTTCTCCTTTTCCTCAGCCGACATCAAAGCCTCCAAACACTTCCCAGAAGGAGCAGTCATTATCAATTCTTCCAAAATGCTGGAACACTTCCCAGAAGGAGCCGTCACTACGAACCAGTTTTTGTCTCTTCTCCTCTGGACCATCGCCAACCCCAGTTAGGCCTCGCTTGTGGCATCCCTTGACAGTTTGGTTATCAACAGCAAATAACTTCCCATCACCAGCAGAAACCCTTTGGTGATTTGTTCACCCCACTTTTACGTGACTTCATTCCAAGAATTTCGTCGCCGGGTATTATTACGATCTTTTGGTTCTTTGTAACAGCATTTCTGGAAGTAGTCATAGTTGGAATTGAAAAAACTGAAGAACAAAAGTGTTTAGATTTCCTGAAAACTACCGTCTTATCCAAGAATAGACGTTTTATCGAGAATAGTTACACAAGCCTAAGAGCCTAATCTGGATTAGTAATAATGATTAAATATGTAACATATAAACAAGTCCAACAGTTAGTAACACCCAGAGCCAGCCCTGAGCACAGGCGAACAAGGTGGCCCTAATCTTGAGCACCAAACCTAAATTAGGCGAAGAGTATTTCTATATTTAGGTATGTAATATAGTTATTTATACGGATGGTCCCCAAAGTATTAGCGAATTGTCAATTTGGTCCCCAATATACAAAACGTGTTGATTGCATCCCAACATATACAATGCATGTTTAAATGGTCCTTGGAGCTAACTCCGTCCAAAATGG
>JAXBDA010008290.1:0-15186 GCA_036023075.1 Gaultheria prostrata | reverse complement strand
AAATCCCGTAATTGCAGTGGAGGACCTCCTAATTTTGAAATTGGTCCACTTTCTACCGCCTCCTATATGCAACATTTATTTTAGTCCTCAATCCCCTAATATCATATATAATATATATTTATATATATAAAGGGCAATTTAGGGTTTATTTGAATCTCGGGATGGAAACATAACTCCTAAAAAAGCTCAGGATGATTTTCTAATTCCAAGGGAATAAAAGGATGATTATTTAAAATAAATTCATCCCCTCTTTAAAGTCCACATAACCAAAACTTAATTTCATCAATCATTTTAAAGAGGAAATGATTGAAGTCTTCTTAGCTAAGAAAAGGAAACCTTTCTCACTCGAATTGATCATCCCTTTCCATAGCAAGCTTCTATTACCAGTTTTCAAATCAATTTGAATTTTGAATTACAAGTGACAATAAAAGAAGATCGATCCAAAATTGCCTAGCAACCAACTTCTCACAAAGTAGGCCTTGAAGCTTCTCTCTGATCACGGTTTTTTTCTTATGCTTCAATATCATGGTTATCAGCTTATGGATAACATATATGCTATCTCTTTTAATGTTTATGCATCATTTAAATGATGGGATTATAGTTTGTTGGTCCTTCACAATATACTAAACTAAAAATAGGTATTCCCTATTTTCTGCCATTCTAACTTACTCTTGAAAGGGCTAACTCATCATCTGCATTTGCATAGATAGATCTATCCGTAAGAATTTTAAACATGACTCATGTTCTAGGGTTAGTGATGAAGTTAGCACAGGGATCCATGCATGGGGAAGGCGACTCGAAGAGTGCTGCTGACAATACTAAGCAAGAGTTTTTTACTACACAATGTATTTTTTCAAAGATGGTATTTTTTTTTCTTTGGAAAAATTAACCCATCCTACAAGTTTGACATAACATCTCTTTTTCTTTCATTTTATATAAAAAAAAATAAAAATTGGGTTCTAGAATTTAATTCTTCATGTTACTTTATGTTATACTTGATTAGTACATCTTCTTTCCGTCATGCTTTTGCTTATTAATATAATTTTTTGTAGGATAAATTTTCAAATATAATCGAAGCACGAGGTAAATCCAAGATGGTACGTGTAACATGGGCACACTTATATATCCTTCTCTAATCTTAAGTTGAGCTTTATGATTATTATTTTTTGTGTATGTAGAGTTTTGCTTGATTTTGTCACCTGTGCAAATGAATATATCTTCTACCGTATACCACACGATGGTTGTGTGAATTTCTGCCTAAAAATTATAGGGATTTTTTTTTCCATCCAAAATGAATACATTAGTTTTATGTTAGTGGTTAACAAAAAGTTTGCCCAGAAATTTAATCGTTTGTGCTTGAATTTATCCCCATGCATAGCACGGGTTGTTTGCTAGTCTTACATAGTATTGCAGAATGGGTTTTCGTGAGGAGGGTTGTGGTTGCGACAAGTGTCAAAAATTGGTTGGTTTGTCATCTAGAATTTTGAGAGAAGCATGTGAGTTAATTACATACTTCAAAGATTTGTTATGAATCTCATTTAAATTTGAAACCCATATATCTTGATTTCCATAACAAAAGAAAGAATTTTTTATTCTATATTCTATCCCAGTCAAAAAGTTATCAATGATAAAAAAAAATTAAAATGTAAATTCACCAATAGAGAGTCCGAATAATGTGACAATTCCTCATTTATTGTAGAAACTATTAGAAAGTAATCGGTGTATTTACTGAAATTAAAATAACATCAATAGGAAATCAGTTATTGGGAAGAAAAAATAAATTCATCCCCTCTTTATAGTCCACATAACCAAAACTTAATTTCATCAATCATTTTAAAGAGGAAATGATTGAAGTCTTCTTCGCTAAGAAAAGGAAACCTGTCTCACTCGAATTGATCATCCCCTCTTTATAGTATGATTTTTTTTGTAGGATGAATTTTCAAATATGATCGAGGCACAAGGTAAATCCAAGATGGTGTGACATGGGCACACTTATCCTTCTGTAATTTTACGTTGAGCTTTATGATTATTATTTTTTGTGTATGTAGAGTTTTGCTTGATTTTGTCACCTGTGCAAATGAATATATCTTCTACCATATATCACAAGATGGTTGTGTGAATTTCTGCCTAAACATTATAGGGACTAAAATCCCATCCAAAATGAATACATTAGTTTTATGTTAGTGGTTAACAAAAAGTTTGCCCAGAAATTTAACCGTTTGTATTTGGATTCATCCCCGTGCATAGCACGGGTTATTTGCTAGTATATATTATTACAGAATGACTTTTCGTGAAGAGGGCCGTGAGAGCGACAAGTGGCTATAATTGAGTGGTCTTTCGTTAAAATTCTAAATAAGCACATGTGAGATACTCATAACACAGATCCTAAAATTCTTTTTCAAATTTCAAATCCAAATGTCTCTCTCTTTCCCAATTCATAATGAGGTGAAAATCAGTTAAAATTTGTCAATTATTTTCTACAGAAAAATTGAAAGTTCAAAAACGTAAAATCTTTTTAATTACCAATTGGTCGTGATTTGCAGATTCAAAAGAATTTTAAAAGGAAAGATAAGATTTTTTTTTTTTCTTTGGAAACTTGCATTCCAAAAGTCATTACTATGTGTGCGCTTCAAAAGTACTTGAATGCAATTGCAAACCATTCATGTTTTTAGCTTTTCTGCCGTTTTTTTTTTTTTGTTTTCTGTTTTATTTACAAGTATGTAGATCGAGCCTCGAGGACATCTTCATGACCTTCATACGTGATCGTTGTACTCTATATTTTATGAGCAAGCAATTATTCTTAAATTTTGAATTTGGTGATTCTATGAAAATTAGCAGAAGAATAATAAAGTGTTAACAAAAGTGAATCAGACGTCTTATTTTCGTCCACAAATAAGATATTAAACCTTTTTATTTTTAAAGACTTTTTGCTATGCCTCGAAGTTGTTCTTAATTTTATTTTTTTAAAGACTTTAGTACCTACAAATTTTGTGCTAGCAAGTGGTTTTTGGACAAACTTTTTCATGACCGTTTTATGTTATGCTTTCACATTATAATTAGCTTCCTCCTTTTTTACCGTGTTTGAGGGTTTTTTTTTTTTTTTGGTTTTGGTAATGCAGGGTGCCCTAGGCTATCTTGCACGCATGTTCTAACTAATCCATACACACAGTGCCTCCCACAACCATTTCAAATGCTTACGCGTGGGGTTGAGGTGATCTAAGAGTTGCTGGCAATTGGAAAATAAAACCTGAGACTTTAGGTGTAAGCAAATCTTCAAGTATCAGGCCAAGGCCATAAGTGCAACCCCCTTTAAGTTGCCGTGTTTTTGGTTAGTTGACTTATTATAAACTGTATGCGATTCTCGGTTACTCCGTCCCTTTTTAAATGTTAGGTTTGGGAAATGTGTATTTTTGTAGACGTTAAAAAATACACTTCCGTAGCATGTTTATAATTTTTGTTTGCACCAAAGTAGAGTACTCAATGAGCACTTTAATTTACTATAAAAAATGTTTAAAAAAATTATATACAGAAATATGTATTTTATGGGTTTGAAATTGCAAGTATTTATATAGTGATCACTTAAAAAGGACAGAGGGAGTAGTAGTGAAGACAAAGAATAAGAATAAAATGTTTTATAATTTAAAATGTTTCGTGGATTTAGGAAACAAAATTCAGTATTTCTGGTACAAGTATAATGTATATCCAACCCATGAAATATAACTTTACCTAATATAATAATCTTATATATTATTACAGAATGACTTTTCGTGAGGAGGAACATGTACACGACAAGTGTCTCTCAATTTTTAACACTTTTTTGTTTTATTGTAGACTAATCAATTTTGGGAATATCTTTTTGGTATCTTTTTCCTTGATTTTCAAAAGGAAAGTCAATTCAAATTCAAAATACAATGCATTCTGATTTTGAAAAGGAAACCGTTAACATTATCTTCGAGAATTTAAAAATCAAACATTGATAAAAATCATAAATAAATTTTGGACTGTAAAATCTCATAGCTCATAAAATATGTCATTTGTCACTCCTTCCTCACTTTTTCTCTTACACCAACAACTCCTTCCACTCATCTCCCATAGCACAATGATCCTATGAAACTAAGGTATATTACGTACTATGTTAATATATAGAGATGACACACTTACTTATTATTTTATTTTTTTAATGAAACACTTACTTTGGTCTTTTGACTTTTAATTTTGTTTCTTTTGTATTTTCTGCACCGTATTATTCAAATGCTTATGCATCTCATGGGCAACTGAGACTCAAGTAACCTCAATTGGTAAATGATTGATTATGCTTTGATTCTTTGAGGCTTCAATTTTGGTTTTAAAAGCTCCATTGTATTTTTATTTTCTATTTGATTAGTATGTTTAATTTATTGGAATATTTCTCAGGATATAGAAGCGATGATTAATATCTAAAATGGAGCTAAAGCTTCTGCATGTCCTTTGGTGGATGTTTCTCAAAATTAAAGGTAAGTACTTTACTTCCCAAATTAAAAAATAAAAACTGGAAAACGTGTATGTTTTTTTACACTTGCATATCTTGGTTAGAGTAAGAATCTGTTTTATTGAGTTTTTCCCACTGGAATTTTGCTTCTTTGATTTGGGTCGAAAGTAGAAGAGATAGAGGTGAGGTGGTGGAGCAAACTCAACCCACTTAACGCTTTTTTTATCATTAAATTAATTTTTGGGTGCAAAATTATATACATATATTTTGGCTCATCTCTTTTTTTGCAAAAAAAAATTATGCCTCTCCATTACTTTCCCCTTATATTGTTTACTTTTAAAAAATTTATGAAATATTTGTTCATGAATTCTTTCATAGAAATTAAACTCAATGGGTTCAATAAGAAATAAACAGGCAATGAACACATGATCTGATTAAGTGAATACGCACATGTCAAAAGCTATGTATTTATAGACATAGTGGTCTTTTGTATTGTGCATAGGAAATTCAAAAGAAGTAGTTATACAAAGCAACACTTTAACTACGTGCATTTTTTGACCAAAAAAAAAAAAAAAACTACGTGTATTGAACATATATTCAATATACTATTTTCCATCCAATAAAAAAACAATAAAAATACACTATTTTCCATGTGGCTAATGTATATATTACCTTTTTATTTATAAAGACTAGAATCTATACTTTAATTAGTCCCCATTGGTTTAGAATCCTTGCTACGCCAAATATGGAGATTCTAACATGAAAATAGAGATTCTAACATGAAAATAGAGTCGATCTTCTTATTAAGCTCAATAAATTTAAGCAAAAAAGTAAACGTCCAAGTCATAAGCCAAAGAATTTGAATTTTCATTAATTTGAGAAATTTCAAATTATTTTGGAAAGTCAGATAAAATAACTCAATTGTCTATTATATTCTGATGTTTTTCATTATTTAAACTATATTTTTTTATTTCTTTATACAAATTCAATTGTCCAATTAGAAAAATCATGTGCATAGCACGGGTTCATGCTAGTTTAATTTACCTAGATATGCATTGATGAAAAAAAATTTGACATATATATCTATGTGAAAAAGTGCATGTGATGGGAATAATATACAAATTAAAGAGTATGTCAATTGTTTCCTTCTCATTTTCAACAGTAAAACTACGAATCTAGGGTGATGAATCTACAATTTCATACACAATAGCCATCAAAAGTCAAAAAGTACTATTCCTACATAAAAAGCTCAACTATCAACCCTTACCCACCTGGTGACAGAGGGAGAGGATTGGATGGTAGCTTACTTGGATGAGCAGCGGCAGTGCTGGATTGACTTGCAGCAGAAGCCAATTTCTTCACATCGCCATGATTTTCTCCTCCTATGCAGCGATGACCTGACTTGGGCGATTATCATCTTGCATCTTAGAGTCGATCGATCTTGCACCGTTGAGTCGATTGATGGGTTTTGGCGCGGTGGTAGAGACGCTCGATCTCCTTGAATTGCCATCTCTCTCTCTCTCTCTCTCTCTCTCTCTCTCTAGCGTAAAAAGTAAGAAGGGGACACAGAGGGCAATTAGGAAAAAGTTTGGAAGGGGTATTAGCAAGCGCAAAAAGACTCTCAAGGACAACACAATCCACGTAAACTATGAAAAAACCAATGGAGGGCAAATGCAATTAGAGGATAAAATCATCCAAATTGGACCAAAATTGGCTAACAGGAAATTGACAAACCCTTTCATTATATGGCCCTTCGGGTTGTGGAGATGACATCTTCTTTACCAACAGTTACAAAAAGGGTCATACCAAATTAACATCCATCTTAGTCTGAATCTCTCGGATTAGAGCTATACAAATTCGAGTTGAATTCAAGGATTCAAAAAATACTAAGTCATCATAATCATGTAATAAATATCTTATCTTATATATTATTGCAGAATGACTTTTCGTAAGGAGAGCCGTGAAAGCGACAAGTGGCTACAATTCGAACTTTCAATTTTGCAGTATAAAATAATTCACCAATTTTAATGGATTTTCAACTCATTATAGGAATGAATTGAAGCGGTGAATTGGGGAAGAGAAAGATATTTGAATTTGAAAAAGAACTTTAGGATCTGTGTTATAAGTATCTCACATGTGCTTATAGTATAAAATTTTAACAAAAGATCATTCAATTGTAGCCGCTTGTCGCTCTCACAGCCCTCCTTACGAAAAGTCATTCTGCAATAAAATATAAAATAAGATATGTATTACATGTTTCCGATGACTTAGTATTTTTCGAATCCTTGAATTCGACTCAAATTTTTATAGCCCTAATCCGATAGATCCAGACTAAGATGGATGTTAATTTGGTCTGACCATTTTTGTAGCTGTTGCTAAAGAACATGTCATCTCCATAACCCGAAGGGCCGTATAATGAAATGGTTTGTCAATTTCATGTTCGCCAATTTTGGCCCAATTTGGAGGATTTTACCCTCCGATTGCATTTGCCCTCCGTTGGTTTTTTCGTAGTTTATACGGATTGTGTTGTCCTTGAGAGTCTTTTTGCGTTTGTTAATACCCCTTCCAAACTTTTACCTTATTGCCCTCTGTGTCCCCTTCTTACTTTTTACGCTAGAGAGAGAGAGTGTGTGTGTGTGGAGAGAAGAAGACGGCGATTCGAAGCTCACGATTGATCGAGTGTATCTACCACCGCGCCAAAACCCACCAATTGACTCAATGGCGCAAGATCGATCGACTCCAAGACGCAAGATGACGACCGCCCAAGTCAGGTCATCACTACGTAGGAGGAGAAAATCGTGGCGGTGCGAAGAAATTGGCTTCGGCTGCAAGTCAACCCAGCACAGCCGCTGCTCATCCGGGTAAGCTACCATCCAATCCTCTCCCTCTGTCACTGGGTGGGTAAGGGTTGATAGTTGAGCTTTTTATGAAGGAATAGTACTTTTTGACTTTCGACGACTATTGTGTATGAAATCGTAAATTCATCACCCTAGCTTCGTAATTTTACTCTTGAAAATGAGAAGGAAACAATTGACATACTCTTTAATTTGTATATTATTCCCACTCTTTAATTTGTATATTATTCCCATCACACGTACTTCTTCACATAGATATATATCCAAAAAAATTGCATTAGTGCATTATCTGGGTAAATTAAACTAGCATGAACCCGTGCTACGCACAGGATTTTTCTAATTGGACAATTGAATTTGTATAAAGAAATAACGAAATATGGTTTAAATGATGGAAAGCATCAGAATATAATAGACAATTAAGTTATTTTATCTCGCTGCCCAAAAGAATTTGAAATTTCTCAAATTAATGAAAATTTAAATTCTTTGGCTTATGACTTGAACGTTTACTTTTTGTTTAAATTTGTTGAGCTTAATAAGAAGATCGATTCTATTTTCATGTTAGAATCTTCATATTTGGTGAGATTCATAATACATGTGGCGTAGCAAGGATTCTAAACCAATGGGGGTCTAATTCAAGTACAGATTCATGTCTTTATAAATAAAAAGGTAATATATACATTAGCCAAACGGAAAATAGTGTATTTTTCATTGTTTTTTTTATCGGACGGAAAATAGTGTATTGAATATATCTCCAATACACGTAGTTAAAAGTGTTGCTTTGTATAACTACTTCTTTTGAATTTCCTATGCACAATACAAAAGACCACTATGTCTATAAATATACAGCTATTGTGTTCATTAATCAAATATATAGCACTTCTTTTTAGGGGTGAAAACGCGAACCGGGAAAACCGGACCAGACCGAAAACCGGACCGGACCGCCGGTTTCAGTCCTCCTTTTATTTCAGCTGGTCTGGTCCCGGTCTCAGGTATTGTAAAAACCGAAAAACCGGTCCGGTTTCCGGTTGTAGTGGTATAAAAACAGGACCGGACCGCATATATATATATATATATCCTTACACATTACGCGTATACACCACCACACATTTACACCGCCTTCACTCCAGAAACTTTTCACCCTCTCATTCTTCGTCTCTTCCTCTCTCCCTCTCTCATCGTCTCTCCACAGCTCCACCCTCCGGCCTACTCTCACCGCCGATGGTAGGTACGGTATCTCTCCGAGTATCTCTATCTCCTCGATCTAATTCTCCCTCTCTGTCCGTGATTCTCTGTCTCTCTCTCTCTCTCTCACCCTAAACTCATCGATCTGAAATCACTTGCATACTGGGATGGAGAACCCCATCTCTGTGTGTGTGAGTCGTGACACAGATCTCTGTGTGTGTGTGTGTGTGTGTGTGTGTGTGTGTGTGTGACTGTGTGTTTATGTGTGTGTGTGTGTGCGCGCGTTACTCTCCTCTTTCTATATCTATCTATATATATACATGATTCTGGATTGCGATGAAGCTTTTCTTTGCTGATGTTTGTATGTGTGTGTGTGTGGAATTTGAGTAGCAAACAAGTATGGAAGAAGAAGCAGAGAAGCGAATGAGAGCAGATCTAGAAGCGATAACATGGACGGAGCCTTCGGCGACGATCTCGACGGCGCCGATGACAAGCAAACAAGTTCGGGCCGTTTAATTTTGGGCCTGCGGGAATTTTAATAATTTTCCTTTATTTTCAGTTGGGCTTGGCCCAAATTGCGTTCCAGTGGCCCAAACCGCACAAACCAGACCGGAACCAGGAAAACTGAATGCAAATTGAACCGGGATTATTTGGTCCGGTTTCGAAAAATCCTCAAACCGAATTACCGGTCCGGTCCCAAAAATTAGCAAAAACCGGACCAGACCATTTTCAGCCCTACTTCTTTTGATGTATGCGTATTCACTTAATCAAGTCATGTGTTCATTAATTGTGTATTTCTTATTGAACCCATTGAGTTTAATTTCTATGAAAGAATTCATGAACAAATTTTTCAGAAATTTTTTAAAAGTAAACAATATAAAGGGAAAAGTAATGGAGAGGCATAATTTAGTGTACAAATAGTAATGACTTTTGGAATGTGAGTTTCCAAAGAAAAAAAAACTCTTATCTTTCCTTTTAAAATTCTTTTGAATCTGCAAATCACGACCAATTGGTAATTAAAAAGATTTTACGTTTTTGAACTTTCAATTTTTCGGTAGAAAATAATTGACAATTTTAACTGATTTTCAACTCATTATAGGAATGAATTGAAGTGGTGAATTGGGAAAGAGAGAGAGACATTTGGATTTGAAATTTGAAAAAGAATTTTAGGATCAGTGTTATAAGTATCTCACATGTGCTTATTTAAAATTTTAATGAAAGACCACTCAATTGTAGCCATTTGTCGCTCTCACGGCCCTCTTCACGTCGCTCTCACAGCCCTCTTCATGAAAAGTCATTCTGCAATAATATATAAGATTAAGTGCATCATATTAGAAAACTTAGTGCACCTTGTTCAATTCAAGACTTTTGGCAAATGACTGGAGTTACATTGGGTTTGGATGATTTGGTCAAGCATTGTGGTTGAATAAGTTAATATGTTTCGAAGCGCCTAAAGCCCAATCTAATGATGTAAAGTAATGAAGTACTGTGTGCAATTTCTTGGTGTCTATGTACATGAGTTGTACCGTTTTTACTTTCTTAATGTTGAGTCGATGGATATGTGCAGTACAACTAATTGTCCATAGACTACCACCGGAATAAACCATCTGCAATAACACCTTCTCTCACTCTTTTTGTGATTTATATGATTTTATTTTCCTGGTTTCTCCTTTATCTTCTTTTCTTTAGTTGAACTCAAATGCGGCGTATCAACTTTCTTTTGGTGTTAACCATTCCTAAGTTCGTGTTGCAGTGCTTGATTATCATTGCAACTTAAAATTTACTCATGCCCTCATCGCATCCTAGCATTTGGTGTGTCAAATTTGCTTGCAGAGGTCTTCATGAAACATCTAATGAGAACACAACTATTTAAGCATGCTTTGAAAGCATGGATGTATATATATAGACCGAAATTATGCTATCAGGGCCGGTCCAAGGGTTTGGAGTGCCTCAGACCTAGTCCAAAAGGTGTGCCCTACGAGTACAACACTTAAATATTTTTTCGAGTAACAATTACAAGATGAGAAAGACAAAACAATATAAAGTTTTACTAATTATTACATAATAATAGAAAAGTCAAAACACAAAGTCTCCGAATACATATAACGCATGAGTATCACTTGAATATTACTCGTGTTGCATTTTTAGAAGCAAAACTATCAATTACACATGTATAATCCACCTCTTCTGCCAAGTCTTTTTCAATCGATAACATGGATAACCCATTTAGTCTTTCTTGTGACATGGTTGATCGAAGGTAAGATTTGATCAATTTCAACTTTGAAAAGCTTCTCTCTCCCGTGGCAACAATAACCGGTATAGTCAAAAGCACTTTATACGCAATCCATGCATTTGGGAAAGCATCCTCAATATATTTCATAAATTTGAGCACTTCAATTGGTTTCCTCTCTTCTTTTGGCAACATTTATTTCAAAACTTTCAACTCCCCAAACAATTCTTTCCCATCAATATCGGAAACCCCACTATGCTTTAAAACTTCTTCAAGGTTGGTACCATGATTTTTTAACCCTTCATCACTCAAACTCGCCTTTTCCAAATCAAACAAGAAACCAAAAAATTTCTCATACACTTCAAATTGTTGAAACCTACCCTTGATTGAAGAAAGAGCTTGATCTACAATTACCAAGAAGTAATTCACTCTAAAAGATTCGTCAGCTGCGTGTGTCACATCTTCCCTAACATCCTCATCAAATTGCTTCTTTCTTTGAATGATGCGTTTTTCAACAAACTTAGGTTCAATCCCCATTTCATTTGCCCTTTCGGTAGCCTCAATCATTGCCTCCGCAAAACCAACTCTTCTGTAGTTTTCGAGATAAGTAATAAGCCCTTTTAACTTCTCTATAGCAAGACAAATATCCATGTCTTCACTTTGAAATAACTTGCTCACAGTGTTGGTAACAAACAAGTTGTACCACATAACTATGGCAAACAAGAACTTAAAATTCTCAAGTTCGTGAGTTACAAGGGATTTAGCTTCACTTTGTGCCATTGAATCTGTTGTGGTGTTCGCCATGTCTATCAAAGCATCTCTTATTTTTTAGGCATGGTGTCTTATAGGCTTGATGCTTTCAATGCGACTTTCCAAACGTGTTTGTGACAATGGCTTAACCGTGAAACCCTTCACCTCGTTTAAATTCTCTTTTAAAATTGTCCATCGCGATGTTGAAGAGGAAAACAACACATATATACGTTGTACCACTCCGAAAAAAGTTTTTGCTTTATTACAAGACTTGGCCATATCACAAAGAACAAGATTGAGACTATGGCAACCACATGGCGTATAGAACGCTCTTGGATTTACTTCTAGAACCCTTGTTTGCACACCCTTATTTTTTCCTTTCATGTTCGAGCCATTATCGTATCATTGCCCTCTTAAGTCACCAATATCAAGTTGAAGGCTAACTAATGCCTTTTGAAGTTCACCAAATAGTCCCATCCCCGACGTGTCGTCCACCTTTGAAAATTCTAAGAAGAACTCTTTCACCTCTACTCGGGATGTTGAAATATCTACACATCGTGCAACAAGGGACATTTGTTCTTCATGACTTACATCCGAGGTACAATCAAGTATAATTGAATAAAATTTTGCTTTTTTGATTGTTGCAACAATTTTACTCTTCACTTCACCCGCTAGCATCTGTATCAACTCGTTCTGGATTTTGTGACTGAGATAATGGTTATGAATCTCACCCTTTTCAATTCGCCTCAAGTGCTCTTTCATTACTAGATCGAATTTTCCCATCATTTGGAGAAAACATAAAAAATTCCCATTATTCCTTTGGTAAATCTTCTCATTTTCTCCACGAAATGGTAGATTATTTTGAGCAAGTATTTGCACAAGAGCAATTTCCCTTAGTAATACCCCTCTCCAATGTTCTCTCTCTTTGTTGATTCGTTCTTGAACACTTTTGTCAATTGTTTGATTCTTTTGAAATCTTCTCTCCAACTCAATCCATTTGCTCATGCAAGTGAGGTGTTCATGACTAGTTTCATGACTTTTAAGCCTATCACCAATATTTTTCCAATCTTGAAATCCATCATTAGCCAATTGAGTCTTGTTTCCTTCATTCTTGAACAATTTGCAACAACAGCAAAAAAAACCCTATTCAAAGCCTCCGAGTACACTAGCCATTTTCTATCATATTTCTCTCCATTGGGTAAATGATGAATATAGTGCACACAAGAGAAATGTCGACTCTTCTCATTGTCATCCTTAGGAAAGGTAACATCACCATTTCTTCTTACGGGACCTCTTTGAACTAATTGATCCCTTAATGTTTGATCCATTTTATCCCAATTACACGGATCATCGATGTTCACAATTGGGCATTCTACTTCTATTTCTTCTTGATTGACCAAGTTTTCACCCCCCAAATTCCCACATTCTTCTTCTACTTCTTCTTGATTAACCAAGTTTTCAGCAACATCATTCACCAAATTTTCATGTTCAGCCAAGCTTTCTACATTTTTGATACTTGAAAAGAACTTATTAATAGCCCCTTTTTGAGAATTTATTAATGCTTCTGTCTTTTGCTTCTTTTGTCTTTTCTGATGACCAGATAATTGACGTTTAGGAAACATGATGCACCTAAAGAAGAATTAAAAAAAAATAGCATTATAACATTATTATTCATGATGCACTAACTAGTAGTCGAATAATCAACACGAGGGGATGATGCAGGGGTGTCCCTCTTGCACCCCTATCGGGGGGGAGCCCTTGCATCACACTTTCACCCTTGTCACTGAATACAAAAAAAATCAAAGGGGGGGAACCCCTGCATCGCACTTTAACCATTCGTAAACTCCACAACAAATAAAATTCACTCATCCCAAGGGGATGATGCAGGGTGTCCCTCTTGCACCCTTAACGACTATTTAAAAAAGGGAGTATGAATTCTACCTCAATGGCGAGAAAGAGCAACTAAAGAATCAACAATTATCTCCAAGAAGTCCAAATATCGTCTGTACAACGGTCAACGCAAATAGGAGGTTTGAATCAGTTGATAAAGCAAAATTAATTAATCATTTACATAATCAAGATTAACTAATCTTTAACAAAATCCTAAAAATCCTAACTAATTTAATATGATCACCATTCACCACATGACTAGGAATTAGGAATATCAATCGATTCATTCTATATAATAGATAATAATTTTTTTTCTCTTACCAAGACTAATTTTGTCGCGGAAGTATTTCCTAATAGAAAATCTAATGTTGTTTGTCCTACAATTTTCTTGGTGAATGAGCACTAAGAAAGGTACTCCAAAGGGAAGTTAACTTTTTTGTGCTTTCGGTACAACTGAACGGGCCGTGTTTTGTTTGTGTTGTTTTCAAGAGTTTTCAATTCATGCATGCACATATAACTGCAAAGTTGCGCCAGCCTTCCCCTTGTTTAGGATATTCCTTTTTGAATTTCATCTTTTTCTATACAGAGTTCCTACCGTCAAGTCCTAATACGCATACTAGCCCCGAGCCAGCCCACTGAAGACAGAAAGCCGACGACCTCAATATCGATGGAGGGCTGTTTGAGTGTAGAAATCTTTATCACTTGCATAATATTGTCTTGACACTCTGCAAGTTGTTTAATAATGTCTTCCAGTAATATTGGTGCGCTGCTCATAATTATTGCGCGCCTCTTACATTAAACTAGGCTTTGTGAGCTCGTATCACCTTCACTTTTTGCTTTGAAAATGTTCTTAATTTGCATTAAGAAGACCACCTTTCTACTTATGTCGTGGCCCTCTTGGTCCTTTGATGCATTATCGTGCATAAATTAAACTTACTTCGAAGACTACAAGTTGTAGGAAATGTTGATTACTTTTATTCTGTAGAATATGGAGATAATGTATCAGCTACCATAAATTTCTTGGCAATTTAGTTGTCATCGACTTAGGTAACTAATTAGGTTACTTCCATGCGGTGGTTCTTATCCTTTTTATGCAACCAAATATTGGTCTAATTTTTGTATACTTTCCACCGAAGTTGCTGATTGACCATAATTTTTTCTTATTTTTTTCATTTCATTACCTCCTGTAAAACCTCTTCAGAACTTCACGCTGCATCATCTACTTTTCTGCAAACATCAATGGATCTACTAGCATAATGGAGGAAGACAGGCATTTCGGGATTATTCCTTTCATCTTTGAAATAGTAATTTTTTGCTAAACAGTAGTATTATTTACTAACCTTTGACAAACATGGTATCCACATTGGTGAGGCGAATTTAATATTCAATAGTGCATTTTTTAACTTCTATTCAGATTTGTGTGTGTGTGTGTGTGTGTGTGTGTGTGTGTAGAACAGATCGACCATGAATGTAAACAGGCATGATTGCTAATTAATCATGAATTGCAGGTACACAATTTCACTCTGGAATATTTTGCTGGGAGTGAATGAAAGACTGATGTCACTGATTAGGCAGTCATGAGGACAAGGAGTATACATCAAAGCACAGATCCTATTGATGCATGCCGTAAGAACGAACATCCTGACAACCATGAGAAGTAAAGGATCTTTTTGTTTTTTTGGTGGGTGTCTTGGTGTGGCAAGGGTTGAAGTCGGTTTTCAGGTGTTGTCTTTTGGCTTTTAGGGGCTGATTTTCGGGTGAATCTTGCGTTGGTTTTTTTGGTTTTGGGTTTGGCTCTTTTGGGAGTTTTC
>JAXBDA010008289.1:0-15186 GCA_036023075.1 Gaultheria prostrata | reverse complement strand
GGAGGCACTATTCATTTTTGTATTTTAGGGAGGGGTTTAGGGAGTTTGTTGGAGCCTAATATTGGGGTTTGGCTCCCTAAAATAGGGATGAGAGCCAATTTAGGGAGTTTGTTGGGCTTGCTCTTAGGATTTAGCTCCACTTGAAGGTTTATGCCTGGAATTTGTGATGCACGAATGTCATTACTTGAACCCAGGACTTGCTCCACCAATCAGCATATTTATTGATAAATATCATCATCACCCAAGGATAATTTTGTCTTTTACGACTTTTTACATCATTCACCCAATCTTATCGACCTTTCTTACAAAATCTTCCTAACAAAGTACTAATTTATCTACCTTTCATGAATGTCACATCAATATGGGCTCATGCACCCTCCATGAATAATATCGCCTACTATTTTATCCACCCTCACTATTTAATCCACCTAAAACTAATCTAGCATATCCAATATATTGGGCCCTAATGAGGAAAAATGAAGGATAGTTTTGGAAAGTAAAGGTAAAAGTTGGTGTGAAAAATGTAATGATAATATTTTTTTAATAAGTTAGATTTACTAAACAAAAAAGGGACGGAGGGAGTATTACAATCACATGATGTTTGATATTCCACATTATCAAAATAGACCACATAAGGTAAATACGAGGACCGAGTCCCATTGCGGCGGCTAAGCTCTCATCCGTATACCCATACACCTATCCTTCATATTGGGCGCTATTTTGGATTCAAAAAGAATTTCGGAATTGTTCATGTCCTTGGTCTTACATTCAAGAATATGTGTAGGAAAAAACAACTTTGTCGAAAACCAATAGCCGTTGAACAAATCGTTTAAAGATGACAACTTGAGCTTACAACCATATTAACCGTCCAGTTAAACGATTGTTTGATATTCTTATTGATTTTTTATAATGATGATATTCATGTACATGATTTTGAAAACTAGACTTACAAGATAAACCGGTTGGTTCTTCTTTGTGGGCTCGGGTGGAGCTAAAAAAGTCGAGTTTGGTGGGGTATTAAGGATAAGGGTATGCAAGGAGCTTTCCAACCCATGACTTTAGATTGGAGATGCCAAAAAATTTTGAAGGCATAATGGTGCCATTTTGTATCTCCAAATTTGACATCAAACTCTAGTGACAAATTTTGAGGCAAAAGCAAGTTTTTTATTGGTCATAATTTTGAACCGAAAGCATATTTGGCATCATGAGTCTTGGCTTAAAAAATGCAACAAGCGCTGTTGGCTACAAATGCATGTGGATTTCAAGCTTGAAATTGTTAGGCAAACAGTAGAACTACACACGAAATAGTCAAACGTAAAAATAAATTAAATTCACAGATTGCAGAATTCACGTTGATGAAGTTTTTGAAACTGGAAGAGTGAAACTGAAACTTGAAACAGAAATGATGGGAAGAAACTGTCTTAGACATGTGTTTCTCCTTATCTCCTTAAGATGAGATTTGCCCTCCCACGATCTCACCATGTAAAAGTAGCCCGATGATATACAAGTCTGTCGAACCAGAAATAAGTACTAAAGTACTCTCTCTCGTAAAATAAATAAAATTACAGAACAGTACGAAATGCAATAGAGGGGTAATTTTTCGAAGAGCGTTGGAACAGTAAAGGGGTTGTTTAAATAGGCTTTAAAGTTTAAGGGGCTGCCCGAAATGGTGCCTCCGAAGGGACGCCACTGTACATCCGCAGAGGTGTCAACTATCAAGTGAAGCTGAACTAAGGGCATCTCCAGTAACAACGGTAGTGTAAGAATTTGTACAGTTAACTAACATATTTTGTTTTTCGTGTTCCAGTAGTATAGTTAGTGCATGAATATTTGTGCAAAAAATAATGCAGCACTATTCAGATGCATAACTGTGTTAGCACGGCTAACAACACAATAGGTGGGCCCCATGAATTTGAAAGTACAATGCTGGAAGAGAGAGGAGAGAGAAAGAGGGAGAAGAGAAGAGAGAGAGGAAAAAGAGGAACACCATAACTGGGCCCCACGGCTGGAAGATGCAACGTGGAAGAGAGAGGAGAGAGAAAGAGGGAGAATAGAGGAGAGAGAGAGAGGAAAAAGACACAGGGCCCCACCTCTATATATTTATATATGCACATAATATTTGTGTACTTCTTTACTCATTAAGTACACTTTAACAACATCACTGTAACACCTCTTACTTTAACAACACAATTTGTCATAACAACACAAAAATGAGACCTACTTCTTACACTTTTGTGTCATATAACAACATATTTTTATCATAACAACTGGAGATGCCCTAACTAATCACAACTAAACGAGTAATGTATGCCCACTGTTTCAAATGACGACAACAATGCGTACATCACATATGGAAATCCCATATGTATCATATTACATTCCGACTGTCCAAATGCTTTTTCAACGTTTCGGATTCGAAATGGACTTTTACCGGTAAAAGAGCTCTTTGACCGGTTAGAGTGCATTTCAAAATCCGGATCATTAATTTCCGAGATGGACTATCGAGATGTGATGGCGTACATTTAAGGTACACTTGGTGATGTACCCAAATCATTTTCGAAATGAAAAGTTTCGTTCTTAGGGCATAGCTTTAGGCATCATTCCACTAACTCAAAAAGTCAAAAGCCGAGTTATTACGTTTTTGAGACAGGTCATCTCCTCACAATACATCACATAAAAAATCACAAAAAGCCAACGCATTTTTCGAGTTCTCACATAAAAAAAGCCAAAAAAGTCAACCCCACAAAACTCAATAAACACCTCCCTAAAATACTCTAATGAACAGTACCTCCCTATATACCCCCCTGTTTAAGAAGCTACTATTCACTCCCTACCCATTTTTAAATCCTTTTTTATTTTTCTTTCTCTCTCCTCTCTCTCCTCTTTATGTGTACATATATATTATATGTATTAATTTATATTATTTAATTGGTATAGAGAGAGTAATAGAGAAGATTGTTAGAGTGTTGAAAGAGATATGAGTAAGTAAAACACTGTTCACCAATCTTTTTAAGGAGAATTTATGTTCTCATTGTTGGGGATGACCTTAGGGCAACCACAACAACCTCAACAAATCACCTCATATCTCTATTTTACCCAGGCAAGTATCAAATCTGGGCTACAACAGCCTCCACAAACAGTTTGTTAAAATATATATAAAAAAAATATATACAAATTTAAAGTTGTGCCCATTTTATGAATAAAAATAGAGTGAACAGTATTTTTTTTAATTATGGACACAAAATACTATTGCGACACTCTATATTGTTAACTTTATAAATATCTTGTATGGACAATCAAAATCTGATATGGCAACTATTGATTATCCAATTTTAATTACACCACTGGTCATGCTCTTAGTACATTGTGATTGCCCTCGTTGAACCACCAAATCACAAGTTTCAAATACAAACCTAGACAAGGAAATGGTTGCTAAATAATTAATTAATTGAAGTTAGTTGACAAAATTGACCGTTTGAAGCTCAACGTCTGCATGACGAATTCAATGACCCAAACGAAGGCAGCCATCTTCGTCTGCATGACGCATTCAATGACCCAAACGAAGGAAGCAATCTTCTTCCCCAAGGCAAAAACCATAGTATAAAAATTATCAATAACCCATCCTTGATTTCCTAAATCCATAACCATAGTCCTCTCTTACTTCAGCTTCAAATACATGGCATCTAGTGACGTAAAGGTTCTGGGCGCACCACTAAGCCCGTACGTGAATCGGGTACAGATTGCGCTCAACCTGAAATCAGTCGACTACGAGTTTCTCTTGGAGAAATTTGGGTCCAAAAGTGAGCTGCTGCTGAAATCGAACCCGGTTCACAAGAAAATCCCGGTTATGATCCATCGGGGAAAACCCATCTGCGAGTCCCTTATTATTGTGCAGTATATTGACGAGGTCGAGGTGTGGACCGATGGCCCAAGTATTCTCCCTTTGAATCCGTATGATCGGGCTATGGCCCGGTTCTGGGCTGCTTATGTTGATGATAAGGTATGTTCTCTCCTTGTTTTATACTTTGCGTTGTCGTTTATTACAGAAAGGAGGTGCTTAAATGTAGTTACTGAAAAACTGGCCGCGGCAACTCGCAGGGATAGATAGTTTTACTATTTTTTTTCTTTTGATAACCGGATATCCGGGCCAGCTTGCGCAGCTCGATTAATTCCGGGGCTTTGGAGGTAACGACCAAGCGTAATCTCCAATAGCCCCAAATGCCTTGAAATTTTATGACCGGGTGACCTTGTAATTAGCATCTCCAACCCATGAGTTTTCCTTCAAAATGAAGAACGGAAATGACATATCAAGGGGAGATTTTGTAATTTATATCCTCTTTTGCTCAAAAGGTTGTGCTTTTGGAGGGACCCATCCTCTTTTTTGGAGAATTGGTTCTTCAAATTTTGTTTTGGTTCTTCAAATTTGAAGAACCAAAATAAATTTGAAGAATGGATGTGACAAAAAGGAGGATGGGTCCCTCTAAACAGTACAACTTTTGAGAAAAAATGGGTATAAATTACAAAATTTTCCCTTGATATGTCACTTCCGTTCTTCATTTTGAAGATTTGAAGATTGGTAGGAGATGCTCTAATGTGCCTAAACATGTTTGGTTCGGTCGACAGTCGAATCCCCATTCTTTGAGGAGTAGCTCGAGCTCTAGCAAGAGTTACTTTTTCATTTGTAGCTGCAAAACGGATTCCTATACTTTTTGAGTTTGCTTTTGTATGAGAATATCAAGTTCTTACCCATACTTTTTCGTAAATTGTTCAGTTAAATTTTTCCACGAAAGTGTAAAAATCTGTGAGAATTTAATGATAATGCATTAAGAGCAACCCCAACAAATTCCCTAAATTTTTCTCTACAAAAAGTAGTGAACCGTGTTTTATTTTGTCACATTTCTTTCAACACTCCAACAATCCTTTCTATTACCCTCCCTATTTTTAATAAAATATAATATATGGGGGAAAAGTAAGAGAGGGACAAGAGAGAGAATAAAAAAAGAAAAAAAAAAAGAAAAAGCAACGGCAAAGAGGGGAAAGGAGAGAGAGAGAATAAAAAAATGGGTAGGAAGTGAATAGTGCCTTCCTAAATGGGGGGGTTTTTAGGGAGGTACTATCAATTTTTGTATTTTAGGGAGGGGTTTAGGGAGTCTCTTCGAGTCAACTTTGGGGTTTGGCTCCCTAAAATAGGGACGGGAGCCAATTTAGGGAGTTTGTTGGGGTTGCTCTAAGAAAATTGTTCCAATGTTTATCCAAACAGGTGTATGTGTTATATTAAAAGGCCAACAACAGCCTTAAGTTTCACTTTGAGTAAACAGCAGATGAGCTTTTTTACGAATTTTCACACAGTACCTGCACTTATTGGAATGTAATGTGTACATGATTGTGCAGTGGTGGCCGACACTGTTCAGTCTGCGAAACATAGAGGAAGAGGAGGCAAAAGCGGCAGCACTACAGCAAGTTAAGGAAGCAAACATGCTGTTGGAGGATGCTTTCGTCAAATGTGGCAAAGGAAAGGATTTCTTCGGGGGTGACACCATCGGGTATATGGACATAGCCCTCGGGAGCTTCTTGGGGTGGCTGAGAGCGATCGAGAAGATGGCCAATGTAAAACTGCTCGATGAAACCAAGACCCCTAGGTTGTTTGGATGGGCCGAGAGGTTTGGTTTAAATACTGTTGTGAAGGATGTTATACCAGAAACGGAGAAGTTTCTGGAGTATATAAAAATGAGGGCTGTCATAGCTAAATCCCAGTAATTTCCTAAATACGGTTTTCACCAAGTCAATAAAGTGGGATGCTTTTACTGATCAAGATGGATTTTTTTTTCTTATTCTTTTTTTCTCCTTTTTCAATTTTCGTTTGCTTTTCCTTCTGAGCTGTGTAAGTCAGTAATTGTTGTTGTTTGTATTGAGTTGTGCAATTTTTGATATAACGTATTGATATTGGGCGCCATCTTGGGTTCAGAAAAAATATCGAAACTGTTCATCTCCTAGGTCTTGCATTCAAGAACATGTGTATGAAAAATCAACTTTATCGGAAACCGATAGCTGTTTGACTCCATTTGCTTCAGGAAATGGTGCCGAGCCAGTTGGTCGAGCCCGATGATTTTTCATTAAAAGCTCATTGTTTTGTTTGGCTACCAAGAGGCATGAGATCAATTCAGAGTATTTTGTGAAGCGGCGTTCTCTATACTGTTGTTGCAAAAGCAAATTTGTGGGGTGAAAAGTAGAAAATGTTTTTTCAAGCATTTCAGCATCAGAAATTTCTTCACCACACAATTTAAGTTGAGAAACAATTTTGAACATTGCTGAGTTATACTCTGTAACTGATGGATAATCTTGGAGGCTCAAGTTTAACCAATCAAAGGAAGGATCACCGTTTTCTGCTGTTCATACCTCTCTTTCAAATCCTTCCACAATTCAAACGGATCTTTTACAGGGAGATATTCCTTTTTCAGGTCCTCCTGAATGTGACTACGAATAAACATCATGGCCTTAGCGCGATCCTTCAGGGATGCACTATTCCCATCCACAATGGTTTCCCCAAGTTCCATTGCATCCAAGTGAATTTTCACATTGAGTATCCAAGATAAGTAATTTCTTCCAGAAATGTCTAGTGCTGTGAACTCCAGGTTTTTGAGGTTTGTCATTTTCTAAAAAAATATCAGAATTTCAACTCATTAGTGATGAAAAAATTAACTGAAAGAAGAGCAATACTTATTTTATTTTATTTTATTTTTTATTTGGTGGGACTTAAGCAAATAAATCACCAATTTATGCATTCATCTAGGAAAATGACTGAGAACATATCATAACATAAATGAACAATGTTTCTTGTATATGCATAACCACTGGGGCTAGCTAAGTAGCCAAACTCGTGATTCCATTAAGGAGGTCACGGGTGGTGGATTCAATATTTGAGTAAAAATACTTCGGGTATTCTACATTTTATTTCATACAAAACACTTCAGGTACTTTCTTTCCCTTTTTTTTCTTTTTTCATATTGTGTAGGTAAAGTACTTCAGGTACTTCCCATTTCTCAGTAAATGAAATCCTTAAGTTGGATGGGTGGATACTTCAAGTATCATTTTTCTTTTTCGGTTTAAATATTCTAGTGACTAGATGACGGTATAACCATTATTTATAAAAAAAAAAATAACTATTTCCGTTGCGGCGTTGAAACCGTAGTGCAAAAGGCAGTAACAATTAAAAGTATGCTAACTCCATCATTCTTTCTTTTTCAATTTGTAAACAAGTTTCTACCCTTTTTTTTTTTAATTGAAAACAAAAACCAAAAACATGTTTGTGTCAACTTATTTTAAAAGAAAAATGAAAAATGAGACCCACGAGATCTCCGTATCTGATAAACCTTTGACCATCAATGACATGGAATCCCGGCCAAGAGCAAATTAGCGTGGGCAGCATAGAACCCAAAAAATAACATAACCAAATGATACTCCATGTCCAACCCAGAGACACTAACATATATGAGATTAAAAAAACTCAATATGTTTTTTTTTTTCATGTAAATGAAAGGTACTATAAAAGTAAAAAAAATATGTATATATATAAGAAGGATAACATAATTAATTACCATACATTTATCGCAGCTGGCTATAGTCGTGCTGATAACGTGTTATAAAAGTAAAAATAAAATAACAAAACACAGGATATATTGTAAAGATAGTTTCTCCAGGAACTATTTAAGCAGAGGTTAGTCTTCCAGACTACAAGAATCTTAAAACTTGTTGAGATTAACTCCATGTGATTCAATGAATTGGTATCATCCAATCACATACTTCCACAACAGCGAGGACCGTCGATGGCACCATAGTCAAGTCAACAAAATCCTTCTTTTCCAGCAAGCCAAACCCCTACTATAAAAAGATCACCAGCAGCCCCTCCTTTACTCATCAAATCTACACCCAAATCCCAAACCCACTATTTCCTCATAATTTCAAAACAGCCCTCAATTACCTTACTCCACACCCAAATCAATCCAATGGTATCGAGTGACGTAAAGGTTCTGGGAGCAAGGCTAAGCCTGTACGTGAACCGGGTTCAGATTGCACTCAACCTGAAATCAGTCGACTATGAGTTTCTCGAGGAGAAATTATATCGGATGTCACCGCAGGGACTCGAGGAGGACTTTGGGTCCAAAAGTGAGCTGCTGCTGAAATCGAACCCGGTTCACAAGAAAATCCCGGTTATGATCCATGGGGGAAAACCCATTTGCGAGTCTCTGATTATTGTGCAGTATATTGACGAGGCGTGGACTGATGGTCCGAGTATTTTGCCTTCGGAACCGTATGATCGGGCCATGGCCCAGTTCTGGGCTGCTTATGTTGATGATAAGGTATGTTTCTGGTTTGATTCTTGATATGTTTGTAGTAAGTTTAGGTTACCTATGTTTCTGGTTTGTTTTAGGTGCTCCAAAGTTATTTAGGTGGTGTTCCACTAAAGAGTTTTTTTTTTTGATTTTTTGATTTTTCACGATTTTTTATGTGATAGTATTATAAGAAGGTAACTGTCTTAATTTTAGGAATAAATTAGTTTTTTAATTTTTTTAAATCAGTAGAATAGAGTCTTACTTGAGCATCTATACACCGCATGCCAAAAATGGCAGAATTAGTGAATTGGGTCCCACAGAAAATATCTTGATTTCGGCAAATGCCGGCCAATTTCTTTGTCAGAAATGGGAGTAAAATTTATGGCAAAATTGGTAGAGTATTTGAGATTTATAGAGAGAGTTAAGATTGCAGCGAAAGCTTCATTTGAAATGAAGCAAGCAAACCTCAGATTGAGCAGAAGTGTTGTTAATGGCATAGTTATATGGGAAATGCTAATGGGTGCAATATTGCTCTCGTTAAGGTACAAAAAGGTACACTTGTGGGTCATATTTGTACTTTAAAGTATAATTTTAAGTGTACTTCAAAATATATGTGTATTTTAAAAGTGTACTTTATAGTGTAATTTTTTATACCCTTAACGGGCGTAATGATGTGTCCGTTAGCAAGACCCTGGTTATAATCTTGATGGTTAGCATTTTTATGTCTTCTTGGATTTGATTATAAACTTAAGCAGAACTCTATTTCATTTAAATTTGACTATTTGAGCTGTTAGGCCTATTTTGGCTAAAGTAAAAAAGCATGTTTTTTTTGCTGTTTTGGGTTTCAAACTCACGAGATTTGGCTTAAATAAGCAACTTTATAATAAAAAAAAAAAGCAACCAAAAATGAAATTACAATTTGAAGGTGAAAAGCCAAAAGCACAGGAAAAAATGTCAAACCAATCAACTTTTGGCTTATGATTTTTTTTCCAGAAAAAAAAAGGAAAGCAAAAAGCAAAAAATTACTTTTTTACTTTAGCCAAAGTAGGCCTTACTCTAATGACTTGAATTGACTTTTACCAACCAAAAACACAAAACTTGAATTTAAGTTTAAAAAAGGGTTGAGGGCTGAATATTTTCAAAGATCGTCTCCAACCAAACATGTCAAATTTGACATGCATGCGAGGTGGAAGAATTGACATGTGAAGTAACTCCAACCAAAGTGTTAAATGGTGAAGTGGCATTTGACATCTCTTTTCTCATGTCAAAGTTGGCATGTGATGTCAAATCTTTTTCTGATAACTTGATCGAGTATATGACCCTTATTTTGGTCAAAACTTTGTAAACTATAATATAAGTTTGTGCCATATTGGTTGAGTGAAAATTTGTTCACCCTCGTCCAAAGAGGGTGAACAAAACCCTCACCCTGATTGGTTGAAAGGGTGTGAGGTTCACGGAATCAATATATTTTTTGGTAAGCATGACATCACTTTGTGGTGTGATCCACACCATTTTTTGTGAACCCCACATTATATTAACCAATCAGAGTGAAAATTTTGTTCACCCTCTTTTAATGAGGGTGAACAAATTTTTTTGCATGTTGGTTAGAGTATGCATTAAAAGATGTCAAATCAACATGCCAAATCGCCACATATGCTTCAGAAAAAAAACTGAGGTCAAAATGGACGCAATCCTTGTTGGGATTGGCATAGAGTTTCACATGTCAAAATTTGAAGTCAATAAAACTGATGTCGATTAATATGTTAAGAGTAGAAAATGTTGGAATTTAAACATGCCGAATTTTTGGAGGCACTTTTGGTTGGATAATCAAGTAGAAAATAAAATACATGTTTGAAGTTCTGTTTGGAGATGAAATATTTTTGGTTGTCAAATTGTAGGGCTTTAAAAAAAATTTGGCCGAGCAAAAGCTCACACCAACAGCTCGTAAAAAAGGATTATTTTGTAAGTGTCAAAATCTGTATAGATAATTTGAAAACCTATTAAGAAGATTGTCCAAATGTTGACTTAAACTGGTGAATGAGATGTATCATGAAGCTAAATGCAGGGTCTTTTTAAGTGTTTTCTTCACCAAATGGCAGATAACCTTCTATATGGAAAATCTGTTTTGTAATGCAATTTTCATTCATTAACCATTGATAGTGTGGAAACTTTATATCCAATTCATAATTAATTGGCGATGGGTGGAGAGATCCCAAATATTATTAAGTGATCTCCCATTCCATATCCAAACAATATGGGACTATTACTTTTAACAGATAGTAATTGAAACGCGCATGATTGTGCAGTGGTGGCCAACACTAAGGGAGCTCAGGAGCGCAGAGGGAGAGGAGGCCAAAGCGGCAGCGCTAGAGCAAGTTATGGAAGGTACCATGATGTTGGAGGATGCTTTCGCCAAATGTGGCAAAGGAAAGGATTTCTTCGGCGGTGACACCATCGGGTACCTTGACATAGCCTTTGGGAGCTTCTTGGTGTGGCTGAGAGCGACCGAGAAGATGGCCGATATAAACTTGATTGACGAAACCAAGACCCCTGGGCTGTTTGGATGGGCCGAGAGGTTTGGTTCAAATGCTGCTGTGAAGGATGTCATTCCAGAAACAGACAAGTTTGTGGAGCTTGTCAAGATGTTGGTTGCCAGACCCAAAGCCTATTAATTTCTAAAATTCGGTTGTCACGAAGTAAATAATTTGGGCTACTTAGATGGCTCAAGATGATGTTGTTGTTGTTGTTTCCTTTTCAATTTTGGTTTGTTTTCTTTTGAGTCTTGTTTGTTTGTAGCTGTTTTTGAAATTGCTAATAATGGGTTACATTTTTGTTGTTTTGAGAGTTTGTGCCAGAGTTCTCTTTCCAACTGTTTCCATTTTTCTGATGCAGCCTATACCAAAATAGACAAGGCTTGAAGAAGTTGAAATTAGATATCCTTAAGGTTAAGGTAATAGAGAATAAATTCTACACAGAGGGTCCGGATGGAAGTTGTCGCCAAACCAATCCAAACATGCCAACTCATCAATAAGTGGGGCATGAACATCAAATTAAACCAAATTCCCGAGGTAGAGATTGGGATAGGAAATCATATAGATTCCGAGACGGTGACAATGATATCCACCCCACTGTGCCCCGCTAATAATGATATCCATTTTGTAGAGGGTTCAACAATTTTTTTGTCATCAACTAATTATCTAACCTTCATGTCCAAATGATTGTCCAATATTTGTGGGCAGTTCGCTTCAAGCTTCATCTGTCAACTTTGAAGGCACATAAGAGATTATCAAGTAGTTATAATATTTATAGGGAAAAAAAGTCAAAAATCTTAAAAATATTCTATATAGCTTTTTCCTCACATGATTCTCTTTCGGATGCTTTTGTCTAAGTGATTTGGGTCGCCCCCTGAAGTAATGGGTGGTGTGTCTTGTAAAGTGAACTCCATATTAGATAAAACTTAAACGAACAATGCTACACACACATCACTCACACACCCCTCTCACATAGGGGTGGGTCCCAATATTCTTCTAAATAAGGGTTAATTTCTGGTTTTTATAAATTTACTTTTGGTACTGTAGGACACGATGAATATGTTATATCAAAAATTGCACACCCCAATTCAAACAAGAACAGTTACTGACTGAGACCACTCAGAAGGAAAGCAAACCAAAATTGAAAAAGGAGAAAAAATAAAAAACCCCATCTTGATCAGTAAAAAAAGAAACAATTTATTGAGTTGGTGAACACCGAATGGAAATTACTGGGATTTAGCTATGGCAGCCCTCATTTTGGTGTACTCCACAAATTTCTCTGTTTCTGGAATAACATCCTTCACAGCAGCATTTAAACCAAACCTCTCGGCCCATCCGAACAGCCCAGGGGTCTTGGTTTCGTCGAGCAGTTTTATATTGGCCATCTTCTCGATCGCTCTCAGCCACCCCAAGAAGCTTCCCAGGGCTATATCGATGTACCCGATGGTGTCACCGCCGAAGAAATCCTTTCCTTTGCCACATTTGACGAAAGCATCCTCCAACAGCATGTTAGCTTCCTTAACTTGCTCTAGTGCTGCTGCTTTTGCCTCCTCTTCCTCTATGTTTCGGAGACTGAACAGTATCGGCCACCACTGCACAATCATGTACATTACATTCCAATCAGTGTTGGTACTATGTGAAAATTCGCTTAGGAAACACATCTTTCGTAAAAAGGCTCGTCTGCTATTTACTCAAAGTGAAACTTAAGACGGTTCTTGGCTTTTTAATATAACGCATTCACCTGTTTGGATAAACATTGGAACAATTTTCTTAATGGATTATCATTAAATTCTCACAGATTTTCACTTTCGTGGAAAAATTTAACTGAACAATTTACGAAAAAGTATGGGTAAGAACTTGAGATTCTCTTACAAAAGCAAACTCAAAAAGTATAGGAATCCGTTTTGCAGCTACAAATGAAAAAGTAACTCTTGCTAGAGCTCGACCTACTCCTCAAAGCATGGGGATTCGACTGTCGACCGAACCAAACAAGTTTAGGCACATTACAAGGTCACTCGGTCATAAAATTTCAAGGCATTTGGGGCTATTGGAGATTACGCTTGGTCGTTATCTCCAGAGCCCCGGAATTAGTCGAACTGCGCAAACTGGCCCGGACATCCGCTTATCAAAAAAAAAAAAAAAAAGTAAAACTATCTATCCCTGCGAGTTGCCGCGGCCAGTTTTTCAGTAACTACATTTAAGCACCTCCTTTCTGTAATAAACGACAACACAAATATAAAACAAGGAGAGAACATACCTTATCATCAACATAAGCAGCCCAGAACCGGGCCATAGCCCGATCATACGGATTCAAAGGGAGAATACTTGGGCCATCGGTCCACACCTCGTCAATATACTGCACAATAATAAGGGACTCGCAAATGGGTTTTCCCCCATGGATCATAACCGGGATTTTCTTGTGAACCGGGTTCGATTTCAGCAGCAGCTCACTTTTGGACCCAACTTTCTCCAAGAGAAACTCGTAGTCGATTGATTTCAGGTTGAGCGCAATCTGTACCCGATTCACGTACGGGCTTAGCGGTGCGCCCAGAACCTTTACGTCACTAGATGCCATGGATTTGAAGCTGAAGTAAGAGAGGACTGTTTGTAAAGTGGAAATGTGTTTAGGGGAATGAGAACGGATTTGGGAAATCAAGGATGGGTTATTGATAATTTTTATACTATGGTTTTGCCTTGGGGAAGAAAATTGCTGCCTTCGTTTGGGTCAGTGAATGCGTCATGCAGTCAAAGATGGCTCCCTTCGTTTGGGTCATTGAATTCGTCATGCAGACGTGGAGCTTCAATCGGTCAATTTTGGCAACTAACTTCAATTAATTAATTACAGTATTTAGTAACCATTTCCTTGTCTAGGTTTGTATTTGAAACTTGTGATTTGGTGGTTCAACAAGCGCAACCACAATGTACTAACAGTAAGCCTCATCATCGGGCCGGGCCGGGCTGGCCTAGCCCGCGAATTTTCAGTTCAAGCCCGCCCGCGGGCTGGGCTTACCAGGCTTTTTTCAAGCGGGTCGGGCTATCTCTCAAAAGATGAAGCCCAGGCCCAGCCCACGGGCTTATCCTAGTTGGGCGGGCGGGCCATTCTTTTGGGCGAGCGGGCGGGCCATACATTATTATACAAAATATGTACATCCCAACTAGGTTGACACCTACACACTTATCAATCATTTGCAATACTAACTCAACCCAATAAGGCAATAACTAAGAAATTACAAATTACATATATAAAAAAAATTAACTAATGCCATTACAAATCTCTCTTCGCTGTCGCAATATTCTAATGGCATGATATTAGCAGTAAAGCACTTAGCAGCAGAGGAAAATAAGTGCAAATTGCTCATTGGCTCAGTTTACTTTTACAAGTGCAAATTGCACTAAGGAAAATAATAGTGTGTACCACATACCAACTACCAAGTACGCCTTGTTTTTGGTGCATCAACATATCCGGGCTGACGAACTGGGCCGCCGGGCGGGCTGATGGGCGGGTCATCAAGAAAATATTTAGGCCCAAGCCCTGCCCATAGGAAATTTGGGCTGGGCGGGCTCGGGCCGAGTAAAAGCCCAGCGGGCCGGGCGGGCCAATGGGCCTAATGATGAGGCTTAACTAACAGTACACATTTTTCCTTTTAATTCTATATATCTTTTTAATACTCCAACAACACTATCTATTTACCTATCATAAACTAAAATATAGAATTTCTATCTTTTTCTTTTTCTTTCCTTTTTTATTTCAGATTAGAATGGAGAGAGAGAGAGTGAAAACAATAAAATAATAGATGGTTGGTGAATAGCATCTCAATAAAGTTATAAAGTTACTGTAAAGGCATCCCAACAAACTCCAAAAAATTTCCTCTAAAAAATTTAGTGAACAATGCACATTTTTTATTTTATCAATCCACATCTCCAACAATTCCTCTCTATTACCCTCCCTATTTAATTATATAATGAGAGTGAGAGAGAGAATTAAAGAATAAAAAATAAATGGGAAAGTGAGAGAGAGAGAGAGAATGTTGTGGGAGGAAGAGAGATAAAGAATTAAATATTGGGGTGAGTAGTGAACAGTGCCTCCCCAAATGGAGGGAATTTTGGGGAGGTACTGTAGCAATTTCTATTTTAGGGAGGCTCTTGGAACTTGTAAAGACCCGTAAAATTATATTATTTTTATGGAAATAATGTTGGAGAAATGTGAGGAACAAATTAAAATGTTTAAGTGTTGGGTTATGTGGTGTTATATGTGGATATGGACTCAATTGCATTACACAAGTCACATTTGGACTTGGGGTGTAATTTCCTCATTTGCTTTAAAG
>JAXBDA010008288.1:0-15189 GCA_036023075.1 Gaultheria prostrata | reverse complement strand
ACGCCTCTTTTTCCGAAGATTGAGGAATAAGAAGAGATCTATTACCCTTAACCCCCCCCCCCCCCCCCCCCAAAAAAAAAAAAAAAAAAAAAAAAAGAGATTTATTACACATGACATTTGAATTTCCATCTCTATAAGAAGAGAGATATTTCAATGAATATTTATCCAATTGTGGTACGAAAAGGACATATAGGGGTACAGGGGATTAAGTGATGGAGGTTAAGTGGGGCAGGAGAGGATTATAGAGAGAAGACAAAGAGTTTAGGCTTTGTGTTTTTGGTTGGAATTTTGGTCTGCATTAGATTCGGTTCCATGCAAGGATATATGGCTTTCACATTAATCTAGGTGGCAATACTTGTATCATACATGGTGGCTTTCAGTTGAGGACAGCATCTCCAACCATACTATTTATTTGTTTACCAAAAAGTAAAAAAAAGAAAGGAAAAAAATTAAGAAAGGCAATCTTTACTTTCCCTATTCACTTTTTGATTAATGAATTACAACCCTACTGATCTTTATGTTTGCAATCAACCCAAATAATTTCTTTTGAACAAATACTCGAACTAACATAACAATTATTATGGGTTTTTTTTTGGGTCAACGTTAGCTTGTTTGTTAAGTATTATGTTTCGCTTTTGTACTTGTTTGTTAATATGTCAACGTTATGTTCTTGTTTCGTTGAATAACAGTATTTATCATACTTTTTTCGGGGGGAATACTAATTTTTCAAAAACTGTTTACAAATTTAATATTTTTGGTTGTAGTACAATTAATTTGGCAAGATATTAGAAGCATGGGCTAGGAAAATTAATGGACGGCAAAAAGATAAATAAAAGGAGAGATGGAGAGAGGAAGGTGGCAAAAGCAAGCCCTTTCTCTCTACTTACTAGTTGGTGGGAGTACAGAAAACAAAAGAGAAAAACTTATTTGCGTATGGTCCACAAACAAGGTGTTTGCACATCGAGTACATCAGTGTCGTCCATATCGAGATCTAACGGCTTGGATAAGCACGCGGATTTTGTTTTCGATTGTAATCAGGGATATAAGCACGCAGATTTTGGTTTTTGTTTTCGCTTGAAATGAGGAGAGAGAGAGTGCATTGATCCGGACCGTTAGATATCAATCGGGATAGATGGCGCAGATGCTCAGTCTGCAGACTCGGACCGTCCGCAAATAAGTTATTCTCAAAACAAAATGCCTAGCTAGTGCAGTAAAGAGCCCCTACAAGACTCAATGAAATTTTAGTAGCTATGGTAGCCAAAGGAATCCAATAGCCAGTAGGCTTGGAGATGCTATGAGATGGACTGATGTTAGTTTATGTCCTCACAAGTGAAAATTCTAAGTAGTTTAGAGGTTCAACTAACATATATAAAACTATTATAGTTGAATTAAAAATTAGACCAAATTGGTCCATAGTGTTTCGGAAGGAATCCTAAAGGGAAACACTGTAACTCGACATGAATTTTAGGAGTAATTATAAAGTACTTCGGGAGCACCGCCATGAAGTGTTCTGCACCACCCTAGAATTACATATTTATGTGAGATTCATAAACTTAGATGTCTACTTCACGACCACAAGAATATGTGGTTGTAGAGTGATCTGGAGTACCACGTGGATTTCAAAAATTTAAGAGGTTCGTGTTTGGATGGGTTTTTGAAAAGAAAATTTTGAAAAGAATTTTTGAGATAGTGTTTGGTTGGATTTTTTGAAATAAGAATAATGAGGTAATAATTGGTGAGCGATAGAGAGAGAAATGAGAATAATGAGGTAATGAGTAAAGAGAAAAATATGCGTAATGATTGAAAAAAGAAAAAATCTTTTTGAAAATGAAAAAAAAAGGGAAGTTTACAGATACGTGAAAGGGTGCAAACTAAAATTTACGCAATTTGTTGAACCTCCCGGGGCAATTTACAGATAATTGAAGGTCAATTCGGGAAAATTGAAAAACAACCGTGTGGCAAGACTCCAATGCATGGCTATGACAGAAGTCCGGTTGACAGGTATGACTAAAACTCAGCTCACAGCTGACTTTGACCTTGTCACGAATATTTCTCTCTCTATCTTTTTTTTTTTTTTAAATGTCAAGTTCTCATTCCAAGCCCGAAGAATGAACCAAAACTACTAGTAAATGACACGAGTACTGCTACATAGCACTACAGGCTACCGACTCCAGACACACTTGTCAAGGCAGACAAACACTACGTACCGGCACAGAGTCTTGTTAAGATCTAGTAGTAGAGAATCCCAACGGAAAACCCAGCTCATACCTAAGTGTACAGCACAGATATTATCTGAAAACACTCCACGCAGGGAGGTAATACGGCACCCAAGCGGGGCAAACAACCACTAAAATGGGGCAAACCTAAACAAAACAAAAAACAGAACAGTAAAAGAAAACCTCCAGTCGCCGTATTGTCACCGGACTCTGCCGCACCAGAAACAGGTGACTTATTTACCAAAGGAGCCCAGTCTTCAAACCCATCCAAAATCAAACCATCCTTCAGCCAGGAAGAAGAAACTGGAACAGATCTGGGGAGAGAGGGTGAAAACGGAGATGGAGGAATGGGATGGAGGCCGGAGGAGGAGAGATCTGGTAGGAGATGAGAGAAGGGATCAAGAGAGAGAGAGAGAGAGAGAGAGAGAGGTGGGTGGGTGTGTGGGTGGGGGTGTGGGGGGCATGGAGGTGGCGGCTGCTGCTGCCCCCCCCCCAAGCAAACCCTAGAAGCGGAACCCTTTAGAGAGAGGGAGGAACAAATATTCTAGAGAGAGAGATTTAGATGACTTCTTTAATTATTTCTCTCTCTATCTATAACGCTTATTTTAGTCTAAAAAATTAAGCATGTTTTTTGCTTTTTAGCTTATTAAGGGGAAAAACAAAATAACCTAAAAAGCTGTAGAAATCACTATTAGTCTAAAATAAATGATTTTTTAAAACTCAAAAAAGCAAATTTAAGCATGCTTAACTTTTTAGGTAAAAAAATAGGCCTAAATGCTCCTTTATTTTCTTTCCCAACACTATATGCATAGTGCATAGTCGAGAAGTGAGAGAACTAATTAAAATTCCAATCCGGCTACACATACGTACTCGCACATGTACGTACGCGCACGAACGCATCTGGACCGTCCATTTCCGAAATTGACGGTGCAGATTTTAAAAAGACTCTTACATGTAAGAATCTTTTTAATATCTACACCGTCAAAAATACACACGGACGATCCGTGCATATTGCGTACGTCTGGCAGGCGTAGGCGTACACATCGAATTTTTGATAAAATTCGCCGTATCTCCTTAGACTCAAATTCCAGATCTCTCCTTCAAAACTGAGGGATACTATGCTCATTATAACCAAGACGTCTCTTCATATGCTGATTTGCATAGCTGGATACCAAATTTCTAAAGAGTTTTTTTTTTATACTTTTATCCCCTAAATTATCCATATTTTTTTGTCGTCCCTATATACAAAAAAACCCACCTATTTCATCCCTAAACTATTTGATTGCAACCTATTTAGTCCACTCATTAACGGCATCCAATTTTCTGGATAGAAAATAGTTTACATGCATAGATCTGTGCTCATAAATTGTTCCATAGGGCCCACTTTGGAGTCCCACATAAACAGTGCGAGACTTTTTTTTTTTTTGTTATTGGTCATTCCTAATCTATTACATGAGGAAGGGGAGAATGAGACTCGATCCCGAGATGCAGTGTGGGGCATCTAAGAGCTCTACCTCATGAGCTAGCCACCACTTGCCAATGTGAGACGTTCAATTTCTACAAATATGTTTTCAAGTGGCTTTTGTAAAAAATCAATTCAATCGAATATCTCTAAGTGCTTGATCCAATTTTCCAATAATTGATTAATTTTAAATACTTAATAAAAAATTAGAATGCAAGATCAAGGACTTAGAGTTATGCCATTGAGAATTTTTTTTACGAGGTCATGCGAAAATATGTTTTAAAATTAATGAACAGATTGGATTGTTCATGTGGGATCCCGAAGTGGGCCCCACATGACAATCTGTGCACACAGATCTATGCGTGTAAATTATTTTCCATCCAAAAAAGTGGATGCCGTTAACGATTGGACTAAATGAGTTGCAATCAAATAGTTTAGGGGCAAAATATATGATTTTTTTTAGTTTAGGGAATAAAAGTAAAAAAAAAAACTAATTTTTTTAGTTTTGGAGTGCAAAAATATCTGTTTTGCATAGTTATGAGCAAAGATTTTTAAATTTGCACTCTCCTATTTATTTAATAATTGAATCTTTTTTTTTTTTTTTTTGACATGGTCACAAGAACAACAAAAATGAAAAACTAAGGGAATAAATCTCTAGCAAAATATTCTCTAACTCGAGCGGAATACAACCCATCTAAAATAGAGTTCTCCTAAGGAAACGAGCCACTGAGCAACTCTGTGCTTCTCACGACAACACCATACAAATGACCAATTCTTCGAGATGCCCAAGCCTTGATATCCTCCACTATAGCATAAATTTCCCATGGGCAGCACTAGAACTGTTAATGCAGTCAACAAGCAATTTACGGTTCGATTCGAAGATAACCACACCAAAGTTTGATTATGTTGCAACTCCACAAGCGATACACAATACCCAAGCCTCAATAAAAATTGATGAAGATGTCACAACACTATCAAAACGCCACAACTGAGCTGATCCACTACTATCTCTGGCAATAATGACAAAGACAGCTACGCTGCGAGAGGATGAATAAGCTCCATCAGAATTGAATTTGATAACAGAAGGGGGAGGAGGGGACCACCTGGACTCCCGGCTTGGCCTAGCCGGAACGAACTTGGTGTCCGAGAACACTACTTGAAGATAGTCCTTATTAGCCAAACTAGCCTTCAAGATTGAATCATCTGAATTTGGGAGATTACCATTAAAGATTCAGTTATTCCTTGCTTTCCAAATTGCCCATCACAATTGGAAAATGGCACCTACCACTTCAAGAGTGGTTTCCTTCGCAAGAGACCCACACAATAAATCCTCCATCCATCTATCAGCCGTCAAGATTGGATTGTCAAGAACCTAAAAAGATTTTCCACCACCAAACAAACTGCTCTGGTCCAAGCACAACGAAACAAAATATGTTCAATCGATTCATCTTCCTTTTCACAAATGAAAGGGGAGGGGGGCAGTGGCGGCTCCAGGAATTTGCAGTAGGGTGTTGTGAAGACCCGGAAATTCATATTTATTTTTCGTAAATAACAATGGGATAATGTGAGGAATTTAATGAAATGACAAAATTGACTAAGTGTTGGAGTGTTGGTGAGATTTATGTTGATTGGGGTGTGTTTGGTTTACACAAGTCACATTTGGACTTGAGGTGTAATTTTAAAGCTATGTGTGTGTTGTGTGGTGTATGAGAAAAGAGAGAGAGAGAGAGAGAGAGAGAGAGAGAGAGAGAGAGAGAGAGACCAACCTCCCCTTTATTGGCCGGCCCTCTCTCCCTCCTTCTTTCTCCTCCATAACTTATCCAACTTCAATCCTCACCAACCCAAGTCAATCCCTCACTTCCAACCTTAATTCCTTCACAAAAGCTTCCTAAAATCTCGAGATCTACGCATTGGTGTGCTTGTTTCATCCCGGTGTTTAAAGATTTTTGGCTTGGAGTTTGGAGCTTGAGCTAGGGTTCCATACTTGGAGGTGATTTCTAGTCAAAATCCCAAGAGGTAGGGGAATCTCTATCAATTCTCAATGCAATATGTTGATTGTTTGTGGGTATATCCCCATTTGTGTTCTTAACCACTTTGAAATGGAGAAAATGTCATATGAACCCAACCCATGAATCCTACATTGTATTCACTTATTGTTATTGTTGTTGGATCCCAAATTGTTGGCCTAACACACCTTCCAAAGCTCTCACAAAACCCTTGAATCAAAACCCATCAAAATCCCCTTAAGTTGTGCAAAATTTGGCTCGAAACCCAGTTGGATCGATCCAACTTTGCTCATGGATCAATCCACTTCATTTTTTTGGGGAACAGAGCACTTTGGATCAATCCATCTTTGCTAGTGGATCGATCCAACTGGCACAAATGGATAGATCCACCTTTGCTTATGGATCAATCCAACTAGCCTTTTGTCAATTTTGACCCCTTTTGGCCTCTGATTGAGTTACGTACGTGCTATACTTGTTCTTATTAAATTGAAACACTTTGAGATACCTACCATGAACATCACGAGAGATACTTGCTAAGTTCTTAAGTTCCCTTGGGTCTCCCGTGATGAGTTTGACACTTAATGACGCAAGTTGACGGTTATTGAACGAATTAGGGTTTTTGAGCGTTGATTTGAGTTGAGCTATTGCATGGACACTTAAATGAATCGATTGAGCATGATATGGTATTAAATGATGAAAATATTGACACAGGGCCCGAAAGGGTATGCCCGGAGTGACACGGGGCCTTTATGGTATGCCCGGATTACAATAAATGGAATAATGGAATAAGACGCATGGTGAGAGTGTTTTGAGAGCACGAGTGGTATACTTGGTATGTTTCGGACACAACGGAGTGATTGTTGATCTAATGTGACGAATCTTGAACCAAGCTTCTATGTTCGACTTTCCGTGACTTCTTTGATTACTCTTATTGATGTTCCTTCCTTCGTTGTACTTCATGAGCATCTCATTTACATTTAGAATAGATAGATGTTTTCCTACTGGGCTAGTGAGCTCACCCTTATAATTTCAGGTACTCAACAAGGCGGACCATGATTTGGCATGTGGATGTGCATGCATGACTTCATGTTTTGAAAGCTAATTGGACGAGTTACATGATCATCTTGGACTAGTAGTACTTTTTGAAAAGATGAACTTTTAACTTGTAATTCATGTATTTTTTACTAGAAATTTGTGTAGACTATTCGGCTTATGTAATTGATTTGGGTACACTAAACTTGACTTTTGTTGACTTTGAACATGTAATTTGACTTTGACCGTGGAAGGTGTTGACCTCCATGTGGATTATGTACTTAATTATGTTTATGAAATTTGGGGCGTGACAGGTGTTCAGAAATCACCTTAATTCTACTAGCTGTTTTATTAACCATAAATATAAGTACAAAATCTTATATAGATAACTATGAGGCGAAATGAATAGTGCGGTCAAAAAACATAATCTCTATTCTTAAAAAGGTAACTACGAGGCGAATTAAGAACTTGAAAATATATAAAACTATTTTTTTAAACAAAAATTTAATCTTTTTTATAGTTGTCGTATTGCGTAGTGGACATTGTTTCGAGAATGGAGGGGGTAAAATTTTATAGTTGTCCTAGATGAGTTCTCAAATTTATGCCAACGTATAACTGGCGTTAATATTCTAAAACCCTTTTAAATGAAATTGTAGCGAGTATGTTGGGGTTGACCTTTTTAAAAATATGTTGTTTTTAGAATGACATGATGAGATTTTCTATTATAGTCTTAAATTCGTTAATGGAGTTCTCTACGGCATTTACCAAATTTCTTTAAAGTCCTCTACGGCATTTACCTAATTTCTTTAAGTCCTTTACGGCATTTACCAAATTTCTTTGAAGTCCTCAGCGATATTTACCAAACTTCTTTTAGTCCTCGATGGCACCGGTTAAATTTTTAGTGGCACTTTAAGTCCTCAATGGCACCAGTTTAAATTTTTAAGTCCTCGATGGCACCGATTTAAATTTTTAAGCCCTTAATGGCACCAGTTAAATTTTGACGGCACTCAGAACATGAGATTTTGTTCGTACCTTACATCATTCGTTTTTCCTCGTTGAAAAATGGCAGAGCACTTTATTCATTATCCTTGTTCCAAAGAACTACAATGAGGTACATAGGCAGCTTGAAAGAGCGTGATCGCATGCATATTTATTTACTTGTTTACTTTTGTTTAAGGATATCCAGGACGCCGAAATTGGGTTGTCTATATCTTTGACGTGACTCGGATCACACAATGATGCAACTGTAGACACCCCAATTTGGAAATCCTCGGATATCTTTAAAATCCCCGATGACGAAAAGAAATGCCCAAATGAGGTTTTAAAGCAATATTTGGAAAAAGAACAAAGTCAACTTGGTCAACTCTACCGTACGATACTCATCCCAAGTCACGTATAACAATTCCAAGCCCAAAACCAAACCGTGACTTAAGATTGTATTGTACGACACAGTCAACCCTGGCCAACTGTACCGCACGGTACTACCCAAGTGCCGCACTTGATTGGCGCACATCAAACTTACCTATAACATGCGACCAGCAGCTCCTTTTGTTGACTAAGCTCCTCCTGCATCACCCTTGAGCACCAAGGCACGCCAAGGTTGCTTGTAGCTTACCAAATATGAGTGTGATCTTGGGTTAACTTGTAGGAGAGTGATTCGATTCACTCCCTATAAATACCCGAGCCAGTTAGGTTGAAATTCCAAGTCTCTCTCCATTGAAGAATACCTCAAAGCTCTATTAAAACTTCGTCCAGTCATTACTCAGTCTCTTACCACTCTCCAAAAATCTCAAAAACAAGCCCCGAGCATTCGAAAATCCAAAAAACAACCCTTTCAACCACCTCCACTCGTACCCATTACCAAAACGGCCCATATCCCAGTTCTAGAAGCTCACTCGTCACCAACAAGACCAAGCTCTAAGTTCAAGTTCAAGTATTTGCTTCAAAATCTCGTTTACGAAGGTAAAATTCCCGTTTCGCCGCCAAAGTCCATCACTTTGGCATACTGAGGGGTAAAACCAAGTTCAAGGAGGTTCCTCGTACCTCCCTTGGGCTTGGCAAGCCAAGGCTTTCAACTAATACAGTAAGAAGGATATGAAGATTTGCCGATACCTCCACGATAGTGTCGCACGGTACTGTTACTAGTACCGCATGTACTGTCCTTTGGGAGGAACATTTTTTGGTGCTTTGTGTCTTCTGGTTCATTCATACCTCCAAGATGCAAGGTATCATTTTATGCATTGAAATAGATCTCTACTCTTGTTTTCTTTCAAAATTTGTTGGTTTTTACACTGTCCACAAAGCACAGTGTCGCACAACACTTCCTAGTGCTGCATGGTACTACCCTAAGTGCTGCACGACATTGTTGTCTAAACTCAAAGTTTTAAAAACCTGTTTTTCTGGGGCAGTAGGTTTACAAAGTCTCTTTCTTTATATTTCCAGTTTATTATTTATTGGTTGCATGTTATTATTATTGTTTCTTGTTTATGTGAACAAAGTTTAGCAACGAAATATTTTCTAAAAATCCCATAAAGTATTTAGTAAAGACCGATTTTTAATCAGGCGAGCAGGGTGCCTTAAAAACCTTCCATGCTCGTAACCTGGCTCCCGATTCCAAAAATATCTCTGGTTTCCGATGGATCAAATCCTTTTTCCAAAATCAGCGGGACGAGAGTCATTATCTTTTTTTTTATTAATTTATTTTCTAAAAATGGTTTCTCGGGTATTAAATCCTTTTTCAAATAAAAACCCGAGTGTCAACTCCAAAAACCTCATTTTTCACAAAACAACAAAAAATGGCACCGTCCACACGATGCTTTATTTGAGGTAATGTTAGGTGTTCAAATATGAATTACCAGGATTGATGGTTTGCAATTGGGTTGTGATTCGGTGTTCAATTTTGTTTTGGGTTGGGAGTTCAATTTTTTTGGGCGAGTTGTTCAAGACTATTAGAATTGAGTGTTCATTAATATTTGAATTGGGTGTTCAAAGAAAGACTAGCCCATAATTTTTACATATATTATAAAAGGAAAAAAAATTATTTGGGTGTTCAATTGACCATTCAAAGGTCTAGGTCTACATGGAGCCGCCAGTGACGCACAATCAGAGGGTGGCCCAAAATCGAATGGACTCGGGCCATTTCGAACACTCCATCTTAATCCTTCTTCAAGTAGCATCTTGCCCTCCATAATACTACACCAAATCCACGATGGAGATGACCCTCTAATTGCTTCCAACTTGCCCGATTAAGAAAATACAGCCCCTTAATTCAACACCTTCACCCAAAAAGCATTCGGGGAATTTAATCAACCTCTAAAATTGCTTTGCAAGTAAAGCAGTATTAAGAGATCAGAAGTCTTTAAACCCCAGGCCTCCAACCCCTTTTGGGGCAGATATTTTTTTTGTTTTTTAGTTGAAAGTTCGTAAAAGCTCACATTCTATCAATTCCTTCATTAAATTTTGGGAGATTTTTATGTACTCGATTCGTCCCAAATGACAAACAAACTGTGCTCCTTTTTAAGATCAAACAATAAAACACTTTCTTGCGAAAATTTATGCATGAGTTTAAGAGCTCAATTGAGATACTTAAGTACAAGAAGTAGAAAATTAATACTACTATATACGAAAGTAATTTATTTTTTTATTTGGAAAATAAAACGGGCCTTCGTATAAATAGCAGTAAATTTTGGATGAATTAAGTGGAAAACAAATAATGTGAAATTATCGGGAGTATGTACGTACAGAGCACCATCTTCCTATTATTAAATTATCGGGAGTATGTGAAATTAACCAAGGGCTCTTGGCCTAGCGGTTATCTCCTGGTTCTCCTACAATGAAGATCAGGGTTCGAGACTTGGTAGAGGCGTTTGGGGTTTAGGGCTATGGATAGCGTCTAGACCCCCTCTGGACTAATTCACTAACTCCCCGGTTAACCCCCACTGATGTATATCGAATGGGGAAAAAAAAAATTCAATTGGTTTTGTCTAATGACGCCTTACAATTTCTGTCTTAAATGCTTGTAACCACTAACAAAGAACCACCAACCGAACTTGGGCCCAAAAATACAGTATATACTAGAAAATAGAAGTGGTAGAGAAGAAAATCAACTCCACACGAAACCCACCTCATCCCAGTTGAATCATACACCTGTCGTTAATTGATTAACACTTGTGATTAATTTAGAGAAGCAATGCTATTTTCCCTCTTGACTCTTTATTGTAAAGTTTAAGGAGCCCTAAATTATGGGTCCATGTTCTAGAGTTTGGAAATTGAATCTATTCTGTAGTGGACCAAGCGGTCATGAGTGAACATTTAAATATAGTTTGTGAGGTCTCAGGTTCACAGTTGAAGAAACGATATTGTTCTGTCGTAATAATCTAACTCTACTAACATACAAACGTTCAATTGTTTGAAAGAAAGAAAGAAAGAGAGAATGCATCCAATATTGGCCCTAAAAATGTGATACATAAAGGACCATGCTATTACAAATTTTTTTATTAGCAAAAGAAATTTTATATATTGTGAAGATAAATATAATATTAGTACAATGGAAAAGAAATTTAATTGAGAGATTGTCGAAGAGTGAACTAAGACTCTCCAAGTGCCGCTGCCTGTGAAATCTTAACATATAGCCTCTCAACCTATCATGCTATTACTGTTGGCTGGCATTGGTTGGACTATATAAGATGTATGTAGCATTAATTAAGTAGGACCTTTGTGGAACATGGAGAAGGTTGCTTGACACTTGGTTGATTGTCGGTAAGATGCCACAAGTGAAATCACTTTATGTACTTATTACCTTCATGTCGGGTGCAATTTTTTATCTGGGTCTTTACCTCGTCATTCTTCATCGGTGAATCTAAATGGGAATTTTCTAAAGTACTGTTATATACGAGAAGGATGACCTGTCTCGGAATCTGTGTATAATTCTTTTTCACACTTTTAGCCACCTTTAGTACATATTTTGCCATAGGTAGGGTCATTCATCAACATAGCATGTCCTAAGGTTGTCCAAGAACATTAGTTATGCAACAAATGCTCCCTGGGCCTTCCCCCTTCCTGGCCCATTGTTGTTCAGAATAGTTATGGGACAGGTTGCTTACCCGGGGGCTCAAAGTTGACTTGGTTGTTTTAACCAACCCAAAAAACAAAAACAAAAAAAAATCACGAAAGGTTGACTTGGTCCTTGTTTGAGTACATACCGTAGAGGACCAGATGGAGCCAAAACTAAGGCCTCGTTCTGCTTAATTTATTTGTGTAAATTTTCACTTTTTATTTTTATTCGAGTTTTGATTATAATTTTATATTTTTTCAAATTTATCTTGTTGAGACGAATTACAGAGCCTTAAAAATTTGACCCAAAACTAAAGGATTCGAAAGAATTTGAATAAAGAAAAAACCAAAAAAATGCAAAAAGTTAAACGGATAGAGTTTGGATGTGCAAAATTTTGGGTAGGAGTCAAAATTTAATTTCCATGTATGAAATCTTCCATTTAGATCAAGGTTGTTAAATTTTTTTATTACAGCTTGTATTTTTGTAACTGTCGAGTCAAGAATTTAGGGTTTTTATAGAGGAGGAGATTGATCAGATTTTCACTTAGGTTGAGTTTTTACTAAAAATACCGTCTTCACACTGTAGCTAAAAGTGAGTGTTGTTTTTGCTAAATGATTATTTTTGTGATGTATGTGAAGGGAACGACTTTTGGGAAAATACCGAAAACACCGAATATATCATAATAGAAACTTAACCTTAGTTTGAAATAAAATACAATATTTAGTTGAATAAGACATCCAAAATCGCATTTATATTCCAATCTTTTTCCCAACATAGTAGCCATCGCTCATGGGAGTACGATCATTTTCATTCTCCCTTTAGTTTTTTTTTATTTAATTATTGGCAAAATAAATTTTATAGTATACCGTGAAGATAAATATAAAATTAGTACAATGAGAAAAAAATAAATTGAGAAAACTTCGAAGAGTGAATTAAGACTCTCCAAGTACTGCTGTTTGCGAAATCTCAACTTACCCCTTAGCCTCTCAACCTACTATGCTATATAGTACTGTTGGCTGGCATTGGTTTGGAGTCTTTGGACTATATAAATGTAGCATTAAGTAGAACCTTTGTGGAACATGGAGAAGGTCAGAAGGGTGCTTGACACTTGGTTGATTATCTGTAAGATTTGAGGAGAGATTGACACTTTGTGCATCTGAATGAGAGTTTTCTGAAAGTGCTAAAAATAATTAGTATATACAAGGAGAATGATCTGTCCCGAGATCTGTATTTAACCCTTTTGACACTTTTAATCTTATAATATGTTTTGCGATAGAGCTGATTGTTTGGGTGCTTGCTTTTTACCAAGTTGGTAGCTAGGGTCATTCATCAACACAGCATGTCCTAAAGTTGTTCCAGTAAATAATTCCGCAACGGGAAAATTTTCAGTGTCAAGCGGGTATCACGTGGCAACACCCGGCTCATATTTTGATCGTCCAAAAATGGGTTAGACGGTCTAGATTTTAAATAAACTCTTCCCTAAAAAAGTTTATTTAAAATTCGAACCATTAATTACTAAGGTGGACGATTGTGATGGGGTGCTATGGGTATAGACACATGGTATGTGTAACAAATGTTCCCTTGCCTTCCTGGCCCATTTTGTTCAGAATAGTTATGGGGCAGATTGCTCGGGAACTCAAAGTTGACTTGGTCGTTTTAACAAAAAGAAAAGAAAAGAATGGTTGACTTGGTTGTGGTGTGAGTACATACCGTAGAGGACAGATCGAGCCAAAACTATACAGGCCTCGATTTTGCTTAAATTATTTGTGCAACTTTTTGTATTTTTTGTTTTTATTCGAGTTTGAGTCATAATTTTTATTTTTTTATTTTTCTTATCGAGATGAAATACAGAACCTAATTTGACCCAAAATAGAAAAGACTAATTTTTTTTAATAAAAACAAAAACCTAAAAGTGCCAAAAGTTAACCGGATATAGTAAGGTTATGTTTGGATGTCCACAATTTTGGGTAGGCATCAAAATTTAATTTCCATGTATGAATAAACTTCCATTTACATTAAGATTGTTAAAAAATTTATTAGAGTTAGTTTTTTTGTAACTGCTTAAGTCAAGAATTTAGGGTCTTTATAGATGAGATTGATCAGATTTTCACTTAGGCTCAGTTTCCACACTGTAGTTAAAAGTGAGTGTTGTTCGTTATGTGATATTTCATGTGATGTATGCGAAGCGAACGATTTTTTAAAAAATACCAAAAATACCATGAAAAATACCACAGTGAAAACTTAACCTTAGTTTGAAATAGAATATTTATATGAATAAGACATCCAAAAACACATTTATATTCCAATCTGTTTCCCAACATAGTAGCCATTGGTCATGGGATATGACATCGCATTTTCATTCTCCCTTTAGATTCTTGTCATCAAAATTGGGCCTAGTAGCAATGTTAGGAACACGAACATCCAGACACAACTTCCGATATACGTGGATCTCACAGTGCATTGTTGTTCAAGTGCATCGGACGGCTCCGGACCGATATATCTGTATTCTCAGGTTTACTACCGAAGCATTAATGATAAATTAAGGTCCCATATTCCTGAAATCAATACTATCCAATAACCTTACCCTACCCTGGAGCACAATGCTCCTTTGGATAACATGGTTTTGGGGACCATTAAATATATACAAAACTCATACATTTCTAGTTTTCCAGCAAACCAAACGATACAGCTAAAGAGAACAAACTCTCTACATTTCTACATTTCCAGAATTTGTTTTTTCCTTGTAGGAATTCCAATCCACATCTAAAATTAGATATAAAAGAGATCCATAGCGATCTGGGATAACCGTGGTTTTACGTATATCAATTTTATCTCCCGGAAAGTTTGTAAAGATCCAATCGATACGATCATAAACAGAATCAGAGAGAGAACATGCCTGCTTCATCTATAGTTGGAATAGGGGCAATAATGAATATTGAAAAGCTAGCTAACTTGGTTTACTTGCAATGAATGATGAAAGAAAAGCTGGCTTTTGAAACTAGATTAACAAAAATGCATGTTATGTGCAAAATTATTAACTCCGTAATATTTGAGATTAAAAAGGTATACGACAATCTCTTATACGTACCATCATCTATTCATTTCATACAGTAATATATGCAGACAAAAGGGTATCCAAAGGCTCGTTGGTCTAATGCATTCGCGGTATCGAGAGCCGTAACAAAGATTCGCATATCATCCTAATTTCAACGCTATAATATGAAACGATATATGGGTCAAGTGAGAGAATGAAGGAATTATCATGGCGCGTTGCAGAAATAACTTCCCTTTCTTTTCTTTTCTTTTCTGTGTCAGCCAAGTCCTTTCCCTTTTCTAAAAGTACATGGACTTTTGTGACACAAAAGTACATGGCTTTGTGACATTGTGATAAACAAGCAATCCTTCTGGAGTAATTATTTC
>JAXBDA010008287.1:0-15189 GCA_036023075.1 Gaultheria prostrata | reverse complement strand
GACCTTTTGCATCAAGGGCAGTTTTCTGCTCAAGACCATCATCGTGTACCACGGAACGGTACCAGAAACTATACCCATTACAATTGCAGCCCATCCCTGAACAAGACCTGAGAGAAAGAATCAGTTAAGCGGTGTTTGGTTCACTGAAATGATATTTGAGCAGAATGACATGGCATTCCTTCACCTCCTTAAGGTATAGCCATTCATCTGCATTCGTGAATGGTTATTCAATGTATAATGCACATTCTATCATTTTCTAGTGAACAGAACGTTGGAATGAGGATACCAGTACCAACGCTAATGACAATCCAATTCCAGTAAACTAAACAATGGCTTAGACATTTCTGGAACAGCTTTAACAGGGGAAGAAATATACAGTTTGAAAGAACTCATTGTCGAGACATGAATTTGTCTTATTCAGAAGTGAAGAACTTGAAGAACATTATGCACTTAGGTGCAGTAAGGCCGTAGGTTCAACTCCTATAGAGCAGAAGTGGATAAACTTGTTCATGGATTGAGTGGGGCTTGGAGTAGTATTTATTCTTGTACTATATGACACAAAAGGAATGAAATCTGGACGAAGAAAAAAGTTTGAGTAACGGGTTTTCGAGGGGGTTCTCACCTGCACCAGGAGTGATGCAAACCAATCCAGCGATCATTCCATTGATTGCTCCAATTACTGATGGTTTCTTGAAGAACAGAACATCCCAGCAAGTCCATACAAGGAGGCTGGTTGCTGCACATATATGGGTATTTAGAACTGCCATAGAGGAATCCACATTGGCAGCGAAAGGATCGCCTCCGTTGAAACCTGTCCAACCCATCCACAGAATTCCAGCTCCAGCCAGTGCTAGTAGGAGGTTATTCGGTGGGAATTCTTCCCGGTCCTCCTCCAATCTTGGTCCCACCTTCAGAAAAGAAAACAAAGGTAAATCTCAAGCATATCTGTTTGTTAGTTAATTTATTAGTAAGAGTAAAATCACTGTCAACATATTAAGGAAGTCATAATTGTTGTTGGAATCTGAAAGAGAACTTTATTAGTAAGAGGAAAACGTTAGTTTATCATTTCTGGGTCCAGTTGTGTCGTATCAGATCGTATCAGAGGCGCTACAGATTACAGAACTTTTTCAGCAGGGTCTATAAAGGGCTTAACAGCCCCTATGACGAGTGATGTATTAGAGATTAGACATGAAGAAAATGAAATTGTATTTTCTTATAGGATTACAATTTAGGCAAAAACAGAATTCTTTGTATGCAGTTTCTGACCAAAAAATGGAGAAATAAGAAAATGACTTATGTATTTCATAATATCTCGGTTGCCCATTAAAACTGAAGGAAGAAACAGCTAACTAATTCATATCTAGAGGTGTCAATTGGCTTCTGTCGTGCCAGTCTGACCATTTTATTTCCGTAGCTAGGGCGCTTCGTGCCTTGCCTATCGCAACTCGTATAATAACGGTGCTGTGTTTCAATGTTTGAATAGGATAGGCTTGGTCTGACCCATGGACACACTGCAATTCATGACATGTCTTTCTCATATGCCTATCTCGTGTGCGTGTCGTGCAGTTCTCGTGCCTAGTTGGACCTTGTAAAGGTAAAAGTACAAAGTTTACACCAAAATTACCACAATTTTTTTCATTAAAAGTTGAAACAAAGAATTGTCAAATATCTATAACTAAAATAAAGCAGTAATACAATTACCATTATTTCTTTCACATTAGTATTGTTTTAACTTCTCTTTTATGTATTTTAAAGCTGTGCATCTTGAGTCATACACTTAAGATGATAAAAAAGAGGTAAGAGAATCAGTGGTTCAAAACTATCCAAGTAAAGGCAAACGTATTTATGAAAATATCTCAAGAGGATCAAACATAATCCAATTGAATCCACTGAGAGGCTCTGATGTAAAACTGCCCATATTTCAAAGAGGGATCTTTTCTTTCGACCATATTTCTGCTGCTAATAAGAGAGACGTCTTATGTTTATGATATTGTGAGCAAGGTTTTGAATAACGGTATATGGACACATAACGGGAATAGGTTGTAACGGTCGTGAATTTTTAAAAAACCATATTGACCCCTTTTTTTTTTTTCTTTGAAGTGAGCAAACCACCCGTAACAATTTAGTATCGGCTGTAACAACCGTGGACTAGTAACCGGCCAATACGCATGCCATGTTTCATCTCACCAGTCTATTGAGGTGTAATGGCATCGGAAGGCTAAAAACAGTTACGTATCAGCCAATACGATACTTAATGGGTGTTACTATTTATTTAAAAACTTGATTGTGAGTTTCTTTCTATAACAGGGATGAGAAAATGAAAATGGTGGTTCCTTACCCAATATGCAGCTGTGAATCCGGCAGCACCGGAGGCTAGATGAACAACATAGCCGCCTGAATAATCCATGACTCCCCACTGGAAGAGGAACCCTCCACCCCATACACTAAAAGCTCCAACTGTGTAGGAAAATGTGATCCACAGAGGCACAAATATCATCCAAGCCCTGATACTCATCCGAGCCAACACGGACCCGGCGAGGAGTATCACGGTCAAAGCGGCAAACGCAAACTGGAAGAACACCATTGTAGCCGTAGGATACCACGGTTGTATCGCCGCGGTTTCTTTTGTCCCGTCTACGTAATGGGTAGAGGGGAGAAGGGCTTGGGGGATCAAATAATCTTGGGAAACAGCGAGGCCTGCTTTTCCCCAGAAAGGGATGAGGCGGTGACCGAAGGACATCTTGTAAGCCCACAGAACCCAACATGGCATGACAGCGGCGAAGGCGTAGAGGGCCATGAAGGCCGAGTTGAGCGCCCATTTCTTCTTCACGAGGCCGGCGTAGAGGATCACGAGGCCCGGCATGGCCTGCATGCCGACCAGAGCGGCCGAGACCATTTGCCATGCGTTGTCTCCTTTGTTTAGCCAGTCCGGAACGGCAGTGCCGTTTCTGTAAGCCAGCGGAACCACCATCGCCGCTGCCGCCATCTGGGTTCGTTGAGGTTCTGTTGCGGTGTTCTTTCTATCTCACAATGTCTGTGTATTATACACTTGTTAATAGTTATATAGGAAGTCCAATGTCATTGGAGAGTCTTAATTTAGTACCACAAATTTTCTACGGTCCCAGAATCGAGACCCCGAAACTTCTCAAGATTTGATTTCGGTGGTTCAAATCATATTATGAGAAATTTTTAGGGTTCCAATCCTGGGCAACGGATTTTCTATCTACCATTATTGAGTTTATGGTTGATGGGTGGATGTGGTACGTTGATGTGATACGATCAAGATTAAAATCTTTCATCGAGTCATTGGAGGGTGGACATTTTGGATGCGGTGGTGGTGGTGGGTGTAGTCAAGTATTTCACATTGGTAGATCTAGTGAGAGAGTCTGGGGCAAAAGTCAAGATCTCAAGTCAAGTAAATAAAGACAAGCGCTCATTTATTGATTGTTTTTGTCTTCCTGTTTTCAGTCCAAGTCTCCGAGGTGATTGGAGTGTGTGAACGTGGAAATTTTTGTGCATAAAACAATGGAATTGGTCAATTGTAGGCCGAGGCTGCGAATCTTTTTGCTATGCTTTTGTTTGCATTGTCAAACCATCTCTCTCTCTCTCTCTCTCTCTCTCTCTCTCTCTCTCTCTCTCTCTCTCTCACACACACACACACACACACACACACTTACTTGTGAGCCTTGGGCCGGATTTAGGGAGCCTACCGTGCACTAGGTGCATGGTGCTGTGCCGTGCGCTCATTCGGCTGTCAGTTGTGAAAATGCATGGGTTGGATCAAATTGTTTGGATTTGATTCGAGCCGTGCAATTTTGCAACGGACGGCAGGATGGGGTGCAAGGCACGGTGTCATGCACTTAGTGCACATCAGAGACCCCTTGTCCGGATTTAGGGCTGATAAATGAGCTAAGTAGAAATTGACACATTTCCAATTTACCCACGTGAGTAAAATAGATTTTGGAAACTTAGTGGGTAAAAGTTGAATGATCATTATAAAAGGTAAATATGGAAAGTTAGAGTTGCTATAGTGTAATGATACTGCGTTTGTAACAAGTTGGATTTATGAAATGGGACACCTAAAAATGGACGCAAAAAGTATAGTTTGGTTTGAAATCCTAATGAGTTTAAAAAATACTCTCTTCAAATTCGAGTTGGTAGTCAAGCGAATTGATCTCAGACGTGTTTTAAACGAGACGAATCACAAGTGGGCTTGAAGTTTTTTCACACATAACAAGCTTAGATTTGTAGAGTAGCAGCTCATTTGAACTTGGCTTGAAAATTTAAAGAGCTTTAAAAAACATCAATGCTCGGTTTGGTTAAGTTAACAACTAGATCTCGAACGAGCTATTAACGAGTCAAACACCAACTGAAATTTCAATAGGTTGATTCGTCTCTCACTATCAATTCTAGTTACACAACATATAAATAATACAGGGCTAGGGTGCTAATTTGGCTTTCTATTTTCACAAGTTTATGGGGCTGGAATTCCTTGACCTTTTCCATTGCTGGTTTTTCATATGGATAATGCCCTCCCCCTATTGTCTCAAGGAATTCCAGCCCCATAAACTTGTGAAAAATAGAAAGCCTAATTAGCACTCTTGACCCCGTAGGAGCATATGTTATGTAATTATAATTGATAGTGAGAGACGAATCAAGCTATTGAAATTCTAGTTGGTGTTCGACTCGTTAGTAGCTCGTGTGAGATCTATTTGTTATCTTAACCAAACCGAACATGGATATTTTTTAAATGTTCTTTAAACTTTCAAGCCAAGTTCAAGTGAGCTGCAACTCTACAAATCTAGCTTTTTATGTGAAAAAATTCAAGCCCACTCGTGATTCGTCTCGATTAAAACACGTTTGAGATCAATTCGCGTGACTACATACCAACTCGAATTCGAACAAAGTATTTTAAACTCATTAAGATTTCAATATTCGTCCCTTTTTAGGTGTCCCACTTCGTATAACTTTTTACGGACACATCATTATTATACTGCTAGACACTAACTTTCCAAAAATCTATTTTACTCACAAGGGTAAATTGAAATGTGTCAATTTTTACCCACTTCTCAAAATGGAAACCTATTATGAGACAATCGAAAATAAAATACTGAACCGTCAAAATGTCTAACTTTCCAAAAATTTACTCCTATTTTACTCACAAGGGTAAATTGAAATGTGTCAATTTTTACCCACTTCTCAAAATGGAAACCTATTATGAGATAATCGAAAATAAAATACTGAACCGTCAAAAAGTGATGGATGAAGTAATAATACTGCTTAGCTCATTTATCAGCGCTAAATCACAAGTGTGTGTGAGAGAAAAATACTCCATGGTTTGACAATGCAAACAAAAGCATAGCAAAAAGATTCGTAGCCTCGGACCACAATTGACCAATTCCATTGTTTTATGCACAAAAATTTAGGGGTGAGCCACTCAATTCCATTGTTTTATGCACAAAAATTTAGGGGTGTGCCACTAACACAGACAAAAACAATCGGTAACTGAGCACCTGTCTTTATTTAGAGGTGTGCCACTAACTTGGTTTTTTGGTTTTTTGGCTTTTTTAGATGAGAGCTCCAAAAACGTGATGGTTTTTTATAATTTTTATGTGATATATTGTGAGGGGATGACCTGTCACAGAAAACACAATAAACTGACTTTTGACTTTTTAAATTAGTGGAATAAGACTTTACTTGTCTTCAGAGTTCAGATCTTGACGTTTGCCCCCAGAATCTCAGTAGATCGACCAATGTGAAATACTTGACTACACCCGCCACCACTACCGCATCAAAAATGTCTACCGTCCGATGACTTGACGATAAAAATTTAATCTTAATCGTATCACATCAACGTACCACATTCACCCATCAACCATAAACTCAATAATGGTGGATAGAAAACCCGTTGCCCAGGATTGGGACCCTAAAAATTTCTCATAGAGTGATTTGAACCACCCAAATCAAATCCTGAGAAGCTTTCGGGGTTTCGATTATGGGACCGTAGAAATGTTGTAATACTAAATTAAGAGTCTCCAATGTTATTGGACTTCCTATATAACTATTAACAAGTATAATACACTGACATTGTGAGAAAGGCCATAGAAAGAACACCGCAACAGAACCTCAACGAACCCAAAGATGGCGGCAGGGGGGATGGTGGTTCCGGTGGGTTACAGAAACGGCATTGCCGTTCCCGACTGGCTAAACAAAGGAGACAACGCATGGCAAATGGTCTCGGCCGCTCTGGTCGGCATGCAGGCCATGCCGGGCCTCGTGATCCTCTACGCCGGCCTCATGAAGAAGAAATGGGCGCTCAACTCGGCCTTCATGGCCCTCTACGCCTTCGCTGCTGTCATGCCATGTTGGGTTCTGTGGGCTTACAAGATGTCCTTCGGTCACCGCCTCATCCCTTTCTGGGGAAAACCGGGGCCTCGCCGTTTCCCAAGATTATTTGATCCCCCCAACTCCCCAAGCCCTTCTCCCCTCTACCCATTACGTAGACCGGACAAAAGAAATCGCAGCAATACAACCGTGGTATCCTACAGCTACAATGGTGTTCTTCCAGTTTGCGTTTGCCGCTGTGACCGTGATACTCCTCACCGGGTCCGTGTTGGCTCGGATGAGTATCAGGGCTTGGATGATATTTGTGCCTCTGTGGTTCACATTTGTCTACACAGTTGGAGCTTTTAGTGTTTGGGGTGGAGGGTTCCTCTTCCAGTGGGGAGTCATGGATTATTCAGGCGGCTATGTCGTTCATCTAGCCTCCGGTGCTGCCGGATTCACAGCTGCATATTGGGTAAGGAGCCACCATTTTCATTTCTTCATCCCTGTTATAGAAAGAGCTCACAATCAAGGTTTGAACCCAGCGAGGTCGCTTGACCTTGTTGCTATAATAGTGGAGCTGCCCATGCCCTATTGCACATCCATAGCCATTTCATACGCTTATACGCCGGGTGATGTGGCCCCAAGAGTTGCTGGCAAAGGAGAATCGAATCCGAGACCAGCACAAAACGGCCGCCTAAGGTCCCCAATTTTCGGCCCAATGATAGGGAAAATAAGAGGATTACTTTAAATATTATGTCTGCCAAGTATGACATGAAGTTGGGGTTGTTCTCAGGTGGTAAGTGCAGCCTTCGCCAACCTTGGAATCCTTGGTTTGATTCCTGGCGCCTCCAACTTTTTAACACGCGTGTAGTCTTGCAGTTGTACAAAAATATGTTTTAAATTCATGGGTTGGAGATTTGAACTCACGAAGTTATATATACTAAAACCACATAGCACGCATTGTGCCTCTGTAACACAAGGCAATTTTGTATTGTACAAAAATATGTTTTAAATTCATGGGTTGGAGATTTGAACTCATGAACTTATATATACTAAAACCACATAGCACGCATTGTGCCTCTGTACCACAAGGCAACTTTGTTTTTTATATAGAACAACTAATATATATAGAAACAAATATGAGGCCTCATTTTCCACACTTGCTTAGGACCTCGAAAGTGTAAAGGCCTGGTCTGTCTGAGACCTTAGGTGATGTACTATAAAATTTAGTTTGCCTATTCCTTAAAAAATCTTGATAATGTTAAAATTGAATTTTTTTTTTTAATATCAGGGTGTCTTCAAACTTTAGAAACTCGTACAGTCGTACATGAGTCCAATATTCCTTTTGATTTTGATGACTTTCAAGAATCACCATAAATGACCAAATAGTCAGAAGTTTCGCAAAGAAAATCAACGGTGGGATCACCGGCGTCATATCTTTCCTGTAGAATTTGTTGGGTGGATTTTTCTTCGCTTTCATAAAGAGAATCATAGAGACAATCATCACATTCACAAATGTCAAAATATTTATGACCTGTCTCTGGATTCTGGAAGTAGTACACTGGAAGACCAGATGATTCGAAGTAGATGATTGGTCTCTCCGAGGAAAAAATGACCGGCTGGGGAGAAAACGAAGACTGATCTTTGGGAAAAGTGATTTCAACCGTACCATCAGGTTCGCTATGGAAGACAGGGTTGGAGGACTGTATGGGGATAGGTCTTTGTTGGTTTTTCTCATATGCTGTGACCCAAGATTCTGGAAATAGCTTGAGAAGTTCAGGGCGAGATATTTGGCGAGGAACATGGACACAAGAGGCTTGATTTAGGGCATTGATTGTTAGAAAGAGGGCTTCATCTGTGGAGGTAGGTAAAGACATGTCAAATGCATGATTATGAAGACAATATGCCATTTGGTAATGGAGGGTGGCAGCATATGTTGTAGAGAATTGGGAAGCACCTCCAATTTGAACTTGCACCTTCAAAGCAGAAGACAAGTGAGGATCAACTAACGACATATTGAAATTTGGGTAAAAGGTGAACACAACTGTTCCAACATTTAGAGTGGTTTGAACAGTGGCAATGCATGCATGTTGGTACTGCATAAACCGGGTATCCACCAGAGCAATTTTGGAGGTAACAGGTAAACCTTTTCGTCCATGAAAAGTGACTGCGAGACGGATTGCGCCAAAATGAAGGTGAGTAAAACCTTCTTGTTGCCACATACGAGGTAAATCTACTGGAATTTCCAAAGGGAGGAGTTGCTCAGTTTCTATGGCTTGAATGAAACATTGATGAAGCTTTGAAGCTTGAACATGTTCTTTTATAGAAGTGGGTCGTTTTGTGGAGAAAAGTTGGGTAACAGCCTTTTTTACGGAGGTGACAGGTTTAGTGAAAGTATCATAAGGATTTAGGAAGGGGAGATTAGTAAGGGAAACCTTACTATCATCAGGGAGATACTCAAACTCATACAACTGCATCTGCCACTCAGACATCGTCTTAAGAGAGATCGCATGACCAATATGTTGGAATATATACTTTTTGAAAAATTCCAAAACATTTAATTATCCAATTTTATCATATTTGGCTCACTTAATACTAATTTATAATCATATTGATGTGGTGGGGGCTTATGTATTAGGATATACTCTCATTATTAGTTTTAAAAGCCATTTTGTTTTATGTCATTTATTCATAATATATCGTGTTTATTAGTGTTGAGGATTTTTATATCTCAAGGTCTACGTAAAGGAATCAATAAGATTCTCTCATGCGACCCTCATATGACACAACGAGATTCACCCCTGTCTCACTTGATGATCCAATTAATCTATTTTGAAAATCTAAATTTTGGCTGTGTTCACTTCCATCTCTAAAAAAATTCTAAAAAGATTCTTCTGTCATCTCTCCTTCAATCGTTACTGACATTTCTCTCTACTTATTATTCATCTCTCCAATTATTATTAATATTATTTCTCTTTATCTTTCTCCAATCACTACCCTCTTTCTAATTATTACTCTCTTTTAAAAAACTCATCCAAACACTATCTGAAAAATATTTCTCAAAACTCTCAACCAAACAAAACCACATGCTATATCGTTCGTGCAAAAAAAAAATTGATCGGACATCAATAAAGGCTTTATTCCATCGTACTTGGTCAATTCCTTAGATTTAATCGCTCCAGTCCTAGGTTTAGCCTCCGGAGTAACTCTCTACCTCTCTCGATTCAAGTCCAACCAAGGATGGAGCCAGGGGGACAAGTGGTGGCGGCCGCCACCACAAGATTTTCAAAAAGTGCAATTATTATATAGAAAATAAATTTTTATTCTCGAATTATATAGACTCGTCACCACTAGATTTTTATGTTATTATAGTTTTTCGTAGAGTGGATGAATATTCATAATGTAATTTGTCTTTTTATTTTTTAAGTACATAATTTCGCTACCACAATGGTAAAATCCTGGCTCCGTCCTTGAGTCCAACCCTAATTCTTGAGTTTCCGATATCGGTGAGAGGAAATTGTTCACCAGTCCGACTCCGTTTAACCGTTTCGTGATGCGACGCTGTCCATCGATTTCTTTGGAAGGAAGTGAGCTTTTGAATGAGAAGCTATGATGAAAGAGGATAGGGAATTCGTGAGTGGGAGGATTGAAGTGAGGTTGAAACACTGCCAGTGGAGATGATTTGGTGGAGGAGAGACTAGTACTGTATCAGAGAGTACTGTGCGTGGGTACTGGGGACGGTGGAGTGATATCTTTGGACTGGCCGTCGAATTTGGAGATGGAGGAGGAGCGTGGACTGGATACCACGATTTTACTTATTCCAGGAACTGCTCAAGAGAGACATTCGGTTGTTTGTCTGTGAGTTATTGACGCGTGAGTTTAACTACTTCTATGGAAAAAGTTTTATCATTGTCACATGAAGCATGAGACGCTTGGATCATCTATCAATGGGATCCGAGGGGCCTGTAGTGAGTATCGTATCGCAATGGAAATCAATGGTTCAGATATGTTTGGATACTTTTACTGTTTAGGCAAATCTGAACCATCAATTGTGGAAATCAACGGTCAAGATTGCTCACTACACGCCTGCTGCAGGCACCTAGACGGGATCCCCATCAGTGGTTCTATGTCTATTATACCTGTGTTTTGATATGTCCATGTAGGCATGTAACCGGATCTGATAGCTAAAATCTGATCCAATAATTAATGGATCGGATTCGGATGCATCTGGTCCTATCCAATTACGAATTTGATCTGATAACGATTAACAAACTACTCTTGCAGAATCAAGTTTGGGAGAATTTTGTATTTCTGATTTGTTCTAAGGGCATCAGCTTAATTTCTTAAAATACATAAAAATCTAATCTCGTCAGGTCGGACTTTATGATCGGATATTTGACATTTCATATAGAAATTATTTCAGATTCGGATCCGGTTTATTGACAGACCTATGTCCATAATTTTCATTCACGGGATAGGATGGAAATCTCTAAAACACAGGATGAAATTGCACCTGAAACATACTATACCAAAATTTTTGATCGGTCTTGGTTTCTGCCGTCCATTGCAATGCACTGCTTTCTAGATGTACTAATTCATACATTAACTTTAACCAACACATTTGTCTTCAATAAACAGGCGGTACACCGGCGCTGTAAAGAATTTATTTTCCCATATCAATACTGAAAATTCCAATGGAAAATCTGATCGATTAGGATACCACGACAGAGTTGAGGGTTTTTTGCAACCGTTGAAAGTCCAGAAGACGTTGATCGGAGAAAGCCGGAGAGCGCTGGTAGATGAGGGAGGCAGTTCGGATAAGAATGCTTGCAGTCAATCCAGCTATGAGAAAAGAATCGCCTTCCTCTGTTTCGAAATCGAAAATATGGCTTGTGTACCTCCAATGCCCCCATTCCCTCTCCACGCACCTATGCCTGTCTTCCTGTACGTAGCCGAAGTGAAAAATAAAAATAAAAACCGCGACACTTCAAATTTGAATTAATTCTTTGAGAATATGATCAGATACAGAAGAATGATCGATCGATCACCTTGAGAAACATCTCTAAGGGAGCGTCGAAAATGGCATCGACTTCATCGGGATTAAGTGATGGCTTGAAATCTCCAATTCTGGGCAACAGACCCACCACAGGTACAACAATAAGTTGGTGCTGCACATACATACCACAATCTTGATGTCAAATTGTACAATACCATAGAACTTCAAAAGAGCAAACATGAGCTGAACTACTAACGGTTCCCAGGGAGACCCAGGGGTGCTAGTGTGTGCCCTGGTGTGTGGCCTTAGTGTGCGCATCCGAACTGTTGATCTCGGCAATCAACGGCTCGGATTTCATCTTGACGATGAATGGTTCGGATTTACAAAGTGCCGAGATGAAATCAAGACCGTTGAAAACATATCCGACGGCTCAGATTCTGCACAACAGGGGGAGCGCACACCAGCACTCTCCCTTCCTTCCCGGTGATCTATAAACAGGTAAATGTTCTTTTTCCTTCCCGGTGATCTATAAACAGGTAAATGTTCTTTTATAGTATATATTCATTATTGGTTGGCGTGGCAGTCATTGGGGCAAACGATGCAATAACTTCAATTAGAGCAAAGTCCAAAATAGCTTTACAAAATAAAGGATGGCATACCTTCCATGCAACAGATTCAGCTCAAATCTTGAGTACCAAAAAACCATATGTACCTCTATTCTCGTGCATTTTCAGTCGTTGAATTGCACAGAGGTATAAACAATTTTTCGGTACATGGAGGTGACCTTGGCCAAGAGTGGAGCTCATCATGGGCTAAGGTGGGCTAGAGGTGGACCCCCCCCAAAAAAAAATTATATATAAACTTTTAGCCCAATACATTTTAGCCCACCCGATAAATTTTTTTTAGCTCAACCCATTCCAATCTTGTTCCAAACTTAGCCCAAATCACAATCTACAGACTAATCTATAACTAGTTAAAAAGCAAAAAGATTTGTAGTTATTCAAAAACAAAAAAGGGTGAGGACAAATCTAAATTGAACCTGAAGTCTATCTCTGGACTATCAACTCTCTGTAAATACAAAACGAAAGAGAGAAGATTGAGGAGCAGGGAACCCATGGCCATCGATGTACTTTACTCCTCGCCGTTGCCGTTCGCCTACTCTTCGAAGATGCAGGTCGGACGGATTTAAAATGTTGGTTCTTACAATCTTTTGGTGTTAAATTATATTTTCTTTTAGGGACGGGTCCGGGGACCCTATAGTGCTTTGGGCACTACAGGGTTGTAGTCTTTTAATCACAGCGGTCTGTTTGCTAATTAATGGCCAGGATTATTCTGCAGGTAAATACTTATCTTTACATGAAGATAGTGTGAAGATATTCGAATCGTTGATTGCCAAACGGACGGTTGTGATTGGGGGACTACAACATGTAGTGCCAAAAGCACTACAGGGTCCCGGAGAAAGTGATACTCCTTCTCGTTTGAATGTTGATAATTCAATTACCAATGAGCAACCTCCTCCTAAAATTCAACTAGTCGAATTTGATGACATTTTTCTTGTACAGAAGCCGATGTTATGTTCTCCAATATGGTAATATCCCATTAATCAACATGATGCAATCAGACAAGTTTATGTACAAGTTTGTCGGACTCTTTTTGGTTCATGTATATATGCGTGTGTGTTGGGTTAGCTCAGGATAAATTCATGTCCTAGTTCCGCCAGTTATACCCACGGGATCAAATCAAACACGCACACTAAACACAAAATTTTACGTGGTTACCCAAAATCGGATACTCCACTGAAATAATGGGAACAGTCTCACGAAATGAGAGACAAGCTTACAAGAGGAGACTGTTCTCCCTCTACACTCTCTCTGTTCTCCCCTTACACTCTCTCTATCTCTACATGGTTAACCTCACTGATCACACTCTCAATGGTGATACAATACACAGAGCCATCAGGCTGCATCTGTAGGCCAAAAACAGATCCTCCAATCTCTTCCATAACAACCGGAAAAAACGAAGGAGAAGAAAAAGAAAACCTGGGAAATGAAAGGCTCTAGATTTGCTACAACTTGTATTAGTGCAGGATGTAAGCCAATCTCTTCCATGGCTTCTCTTAGTGCTGTGGCAGAATCATCAGCATCTTTTTCCTCTTTCTTCCCACCAGGCAGTGCTACTTCCCCTGCATTTTCAAACAGAGATCACACTATTTTAAATGCCCATTTTGTTTTTATTCAAAAAAAAGAAAACAGCACAAAGTTCGTACAATCTACTGTTTTTTTTTCTTCTTTTTGTTGCTGATTGTGTTTAGAAGCTACTTGATCCTAATACTATGCTCTCAATTTTGTGTTTTCTGATGAAAGTTAAACTTGATTAAGCAAGAGTGAAATAAGTTCAACAGGCAAGTGGAAGAGATTTGGTCAAAGATAAGATTTGAATAATTGGGAGAAGAAAAACGTGGAGTACTGTTCCCTATCAGGCCAAGACTTACGTATATGATTTTGTGAGATTTTCAATAAATGAGAGTTTATCTCATATTTGTCTTATTGTATTGTTTAGCCTATAAATTGGTTTGTAAGTTGATTGTGTAAAGTGTGCAAGAAATTAGAGTGAGTGAGAGAGATAGAGATACAGACGTGTAAGAGTATTTGTAAGTGTGTGTGAGCATTTGCAATAAAATTGTGTTTGACATTGTGTGTAGCCTCCTCTGTTTCTTGCACCAACAGTGGTATCAGAACCAGACGGGCCAACGGGTGACGAACCGTGTTCCACTTTCCGACGAGAACCAAAGCCAGACAGGCCAAAACACCACTGACGAATCAGACGACGACGAGCCAACTTTGGTCCGAAATCAAAGTTGCCGGAAAATCGATTGACCACAGAAATCGATTCTCCTTGACGAGACGGAGCCATACGGGCGTCAAAGAAATCAACGGAAACGACGAATCAGACGAGGAGCCAAACTTTGTTCAGAAATCAAAGTTTACAAAAAAATTGATTTGGAGTGCAGAAGTAGATTTACCTTGAGGAGACGAGTTCATTGGAGAAATTCCTCCGAGGAGACGATCAGGAAGTGGTTCTCACGCTCACCGGAAAGAAGGAGAGTGAGATCCACGTGTTGTTCTCCTTCCATCGCGGCAAAGCCGATTCGAGTTACCGAGACGAAGGCGAAGCGGTGAGACGAAGGTGAAGCGGTGAGACGAAGCTGAAGCCGCCTCATCCGACACCAGAAGGTGAGCATCACGCTGCTGTACGCAGCTGGAAGTTTTTTTTTTCTTTGGTTTCATCGATAGAACTTGGAAGAAGAAGATGATGCATCATTATCATCAGATCTAAATTTAATGCCAAGGTGGTGCAAATTACGGTTCACCCCCTGAACACTTGAGTAATTGAGGAAAAGGCCAGAAAGTTTAAAAGTTTTTTACTTTGATCCCCACTGACGATACTTTGACGATATTGACCAAAATAAGACGATATTTTGGTTATCCAGACGTTATTTTGGCTAACAAGGCCAAAAAGGAAGGAGAAATTGACGAAGGACACGTGACGAGCAAAATTGGACAATATTTTGCTGGTTCTAGACGAAGTACTGACGTGAGACGTGTCCTAAGACACGAACAGACGAGATATTTATGTGACGACCGTTTCCAATTTGCCATAAGCAATTTAGACGGTGTATTTGACGGTGAAAGCTCAAATGGCCAAAGAAACCAATTTCTTTTCGCTACCACGTTTGGGCAAAGAGAAATATGAGAACTGGAGCATCCAGATGCGAGTGCTCTTGCAGTCGCAGGAGCTATGGGAATCGGTAGATCAAGGCTACCAGGAGCATTCAAAAGAAGAGGAAGCCAAGCTTTCAGACGCAC
>JAXBDA010008286.1:0-15194 GCA_036023075.1 Gaultheria prostrata | reverse complement strand
GAATTCGCAGAAGATGTTTCCACTCTTGTAAGTCAATTGTTTTCCCTTTCAGTTACATAATCTAACCTTAAAAAATCTTCAGAAGTAGTATCGAAAGTAGACAACAAGGATATATCAGGGTGCTTTCGAGGCTCATTTTTAGTTTATTTATTTATTTTTTATTTTTTGGCTTTCTAGGTTATAGTCATAATGTATTTTAAATTTTGTAGAGTGTTTATGTGAAATGTGATGAATGCATTCTCCTAAGAGCCTAGTAGGGTTTGGGAGATATATGCAAAATGAGGAAAATGAGGAAAGTGATATATGCAACATATTTTGTAAGTCTTTTTGTTAATAAAAAATAAGGAATGAAAATGAGAAATAAAAATGATCCTCCCAGCCTACTTTTGGCTTCGAGGGTGTTTGTGAGCTACATCTTCAACTTTTTGGCTTTTTGGATTATAGGCAGAATGTATTTTGAATTTGGTAGGAGTGTTTAAAATGTATTTTGCAAGAAGAATAGTATTTGAGAGACATAACATTTTGTGGGTCTTTTTTAATGAGAATGAGAAAAATCAAAAATAAGAAATCAAAAGAGCTCCTCGTAGCGCTTTTTCACTTTTCCTCTCTACGGTCTTAAATGGAAATCCATTTTCTTAAAAGTCATTTTGGCCCAAGTCTCCTAGACATTCAAAACCCAAAATGTGAAAATGAAAAGTAGAAAATGGGCTCTCAAACACCCCTAATCTCTCCTCTCTAAGACCAAAACACATTATCTTTCATAAGACTGCGGGAGTCCGCAACACCACTCATCTCCCCCTTTGCTAAGATGACACAAGCAGTTAATCACCCATCGGAGAGCCCTGCTATACCTGTGGCTGTGGTCAACAATGATCAACCATGAAGCCACAGTTGATGACAGTGGACACATAAAGATGGACGATCGACAATTGTGGTGTATCAAAGATGTTACCAGGGCCAGCTCTGAGTTTTCGGAGGCTTAAAGAGAACTTTTTTAAAGAGGCCTTTAATCTATTTTGCATAGTTAAAAATACATTGAAAAAAAACTTTCATATAGAACCCATTACAATCATTTGAGATTATAGGAACCGCGATAATCACTATTCCCTCCATCCCCTTCTAAGTGGCCTGTATAGGAATACGTGCATTTTCATACCCCAAAAAGTATATTTCTCTATAGAATTAGCACTTTAATTTGGTGCAAAAAAATCTTAAAAAACACATATTTATGTTCAATAATACACCTTTCTCAAAGGAACATTTAAAAGGGAGGGAGGGAGTACATTACATCAAAAACTATCATTTTAAGATTACTTTTCTCGCATTTTTAGCTGTAAATGTACTAATTACCCTTGCATAATCAAGTTTCTCCACAATAGGTTTTTTTTTTCGATTTGGCGAAGTATTGATTGGTTGGCCGTGGGTGGTTTAATTAATATATAAAAGAGCAACTATAATGAAGACAAAAAAAAACGAAAGAAGAAGAACAATAGTCGATAGGGCGAGGATATTCTTGAAAAGTAAGTTAGTACTCAGTAGGCGATGATCTTTTAACTTTTTTTTGACACTTAGGCCCCTTAGTTTTTCATGATAACAAAATAGTAGGAGCCAAATTATATCATTTTTTTTCAGCCTTTTCACTTTTTTTTTTTTTGAACTGGTTTGGCCCTTTCACTTGGGCCTTATTTTAAATTTGGACATTAAAGTTGTTAGGCAAATTAACGTTAATTTTTATGCAGGCCTAATTACTATATGGACCTATATAATTGAGGGCCCTCAAAATAGGGTAAATTTCACTGACCTCCCCTGAGGTTTCTAACAAATACAAAAACCTCACCTGAGGTTCTAAAAATTACAGTAAACTCCCTTGTTTAACAAACTATTGTCTAGATTCCCCCAATTCGTTAAGTTGACCCTAACGCCGTTAGTTTTTATCACTAAATGACTGAAACGCCCTTAAATAGTAGATCAGATACACAATCAAGTTTTACTGTTTTTAAAATCAGATTAAATAATTATAATTTTATCTAATTTGGTTAATTACTAAGACTAATTTTATCTAATTTGATTAATTATTAAGACAACGTATATTTTGACAGTAATAATTTTGTATATCTATTTAATATCGTTTTTTTATATGCTTTTTATCATGCTAAATGCACTTGTATATCCTTAGCCCATCATAACTAGAAAAAAAAAAAAAAAGGTTATCATTACTAGTAGGTAATTTTTAAGGAGAAGAAAAATTTTAAAGAATGATGAAAGTGTAAATTAGAGGGACTTCATTTTGTAGAAGCAATATATGAAAAAGTCTATGGTTGTTTAGGTATCTACATGTGCCTTCCATCATCCATTGACAATATATATGTAGAAGAGAAAAAAATTATCTTTTTTTTTCTTCTTCTTATGAATTTACCAACTCGTAATGAAGAATTTTTTTTTTTTTTATAGGTTATGATGAGTTAGGAATATACAAGTAAATAAAAAAATGCATATAGACAAAAAAAGGATTACGATACATGAAGCAAAAATATTAGTAACTTAAGAAATTAACTATTAACAAACTATATATGTAATTACCCAAATTTGATACATTATAATTTTAGTTAATTTTATCCAAACAAAAAAAAAAACCAATTAGAAGAAAATTAGAACAAGAAGATTTAATTGTGTAGTTCATCTAATATTGAAGGGCATTTCAGTCATTTAACAATAAAATCTAATGGCGTTAGGGAAAACTTAACGAATTGAGGGAATCTGGACAATAGTTTGTAAAGTAGGGGAGATTAATGTAATTTTTTAAACCTCAGGGGAGGTTTCTGTATTTGCTATAATCCTCAGGGGAGGCCAGTGAAATTTACCCAATTTGGAAACTTAAAGTGATGACTATACGAGTTTTAGCCCAAAACCGACTCTGGATGTTACTTGGAAGGGTTGAGGGCCAAGCGAGAGTAGCAGGGGCGGCTGCACATATGACTATGGATGGTCACATGACCACCCAAAAAAAAAAAAATTCTTAGAATACATGTAGAATTTTTTAGGTAGTTCATTGTTGAACACCCTATCCAAACTAAGTTGAACACTCAAGCCTAATAAATTGAACATCTTGCCCTATAAAAAAGCCCAAGTATTGAACACTTTGGCCAATAAAAAGGCCGTTGTTGTAATACACTTTATCCGTTGTTGATTTTGGGTGGTATTGTCGATATTAATGAATTTTTTTTTCTATATGTAGTTGTGGTTTATAGAGGTAGTCAATGGTGAAGCAAGGAATCAAAGTTGGAGGGGGCCGAATTATAAAAAAAAAAAAATCTTAGTTTGATGATTTTTTTTTATCAAAACTAATTCAATCATTCGAGTTATTTTGGGACATGTTTGATAAATTGAAAATTAAGCACGAGTATTGTTGTTATCATATCATTCAACGAGCACAGTATCATTGTCGCACGGTATCATTCACCATATTTAGTGTTCTCGAAGTAAAAATTATTTTTACTTTTTAGTTATTTCCGAAATTTTATAATTTTTCAAACATATCTATAAAAAAAATAGGTAAAATATAACATAGGAAATGAGGAGAGGCCGGGGCCATCCCCAGCCCTTACACAGCTCCACCCTTGAAGGTAGTGGGACATAACAATTTATGAACACCCGTGGAAAAATTTCTGGAGCCGCCACTGGAGAGTAGGGACTAGGGAGGGAGATGGGAGAGGATGGGAAAGAGTTTCGACGCAGACACACAACACAGTTAACGAACAAAGTTCTGTGAGAGAAAATGAATGATGAGAGAGGAGACGTAAAGGGAAAGGCAAGCTAAAATGAAGTTCTGTCAAAGCCTTTGATAGTAATGCGGTAGTGAATCTACAAAATTACGATAAAAGATAGGTGGCTGAAGTTAACTGAGAGTTTAGGGGAAAGGCTATTACAATCTTCTGGTGGAAATTGATTCCTCCAAATATCAGAGCTTTTACTGAAGGACAAAATGGCACACTAGCCTCGAACGAATGAACCACAAAGATAACAAATTTAGGTTCACAGTACTTGAACAACTTAGCCACAAGAAATTTGGTATAGCTTCAAGACGACGGCGTGCAAAGAACAGTAACAAAAACAAAACAGAAGGCCAAAATAGTAAAAGAAAAAAAAAAGACACTTCGAACGAGTTATACCACCCGAGGCTGTAGGGGTGACAAAGGAGGATACTTTGTATGGATTAATACTCCTCCCATGCTTTCTAGAACAATTAAGAAGTTTCTCTTACTATCCTCAACGATGTCCCCTCCATGGAAAATATCCCATTCAAAGAAACTTAGGAGCAGCGTTTGCATCCATGGGTTCAGCAGTCAAATATTCAAATCAATACAATCAGCAATGAGCAAGTTCCAAATGGCATACCTAGTAGAGCAAAAGTTGATGTGCACTGGCTTTGACGCTATTTTAGAAACTACTTGAAACTCGTTTCCACTGTTCGAAGCCATCTACACAAAAAGCACCCACTGTAGCTGGATGGACCAATGCCAAACAGATCAGGTTAAGAAAGGTTTCTAACAAAGAGCACCGGCCTCCCAGTGTCCAAATTGGTATATCATGGAAAGTGACATATTCATGGAAATGTCCTCGATGGAAATGTCCCCTTCAAAGAAACCTATCCTTGAATTGAAGTTTAGACTCTTGCCACCGGGAATGCTCTCTTTTAGCTGCAGTAGGTCTTTAAGAATCTGCTGATCGGGGGGGAAAAAAAGGTCTTTAAGAATCTGACTCAAGCCACTTCTACTAAACCTTGACGATGATACCAACACAAACAATGGGACTCACAACAGTTACCAACGGCAATATTTCTTGAAATTCAACCAGAATAAAGAAACTACACAAACCCTAGCCGCACATTAACAAAAAATGGCTTGTTAATGGCAAACCCAAAGCCTGACCCAAAAAGTGAAGGACTTAGAGTCTTAGACAAGAAATTCGAAAGTGAACACCAAATCAGTAAGAGTACAATGATATAATTATATTGCTGCAACTATCGTACAAGTTTTAATGGCAAACCCAAAGCCTGACCCCAAGCATGGTTGTACTAATAAACTGAGTCAGTTAGTGATCTCCAAAACAAAACGTTCAACGACTTTGGCCACAAGCGAGTGCAGAATTTGTTTCCAACCACAAAAGATGACATAGTAAGAATGAGAGTAGTTAGTCATACCTCTACAAGTTTGTTAATCCCCGTGATGCTCTTTCTTTGCTTTCATGAATAGTCAATTTAAAAATTCGTTGTAGAGTCAAGGTGTACAGCAGCTTATGGTTCTGGACAAATGACACCTACAGAGCCTTGGAAAAGGACACCCGATGCAAACTTGAACGAGGCAACAAAAAAATTCTGGAACTCAGATTGCTGAAGCAATTGACAACAAAAGAACTGCACACGGACACCTACCCATCCAAAACATTGTAGAAGTATCCATCTTTGACAACTAGAATTGATTCCTTCCAATTCAAGACACCACTTTTTTATCCCTCGGCATGAGCTTCTGAATCATTGTAAAAATTTCCCCATGATCACCATCAACTGTGAGTAAACTCTCCATGGTAGATGCATCCACAGAGAAATTCCAATTGATCATTTCTTGTAGAAATATCCTAAGCTTGTGTCTATCACCCCTGTCGAGGAATGCTCGAACAAATATGTTATAAGTGATTTCATTGGGTGGACAACCATCTGCATACATGCCTTTGAGTAACTCCTCGGCTTCATCCAACAAGTCCTCGTTACAAAGTCCACTGATCATTGTGGTGCAAATCTTAACATTGCGCTTCAAACCTTTAGCTGAAAAGGAACTAAAAAGTTTCCGAGCATCTTCAATATTCCCAGCTTTGCAAATGCCATTTATGAGGATACCGTAAACAACAATATTAGGAACAATTCCTTGATCTTGCATCGAACGAAACACCTCTACTGCCTTGCCAATTTTCTGGTTCTTAAAGAAGCCGTCTAACAAGATTGTGTAAATTATAATGTCAGGATTTTGTCCTCTACACATCATCTCATGAAATATATGATGTGTTGCATCACATCTCCCTACGAGTAGCAGCCCTTTTAACAAGGTGTTGTACGTTTCAGTAATAGGTTTTAACCCTTTACGAGGCATTTCATGAAGGAGCTGCATGGCCTTGTCCATATTCATCTTACAGCAGAAACCATTGATTAAGATATTATAGCTAAAGATATCAGGCTCAAAGCCCTTATCAACTATAGAGTTGAAAACTTCTTTTGCTTTCTTCATTTGGCCCTGCAAACAATATCCGTCCATCGGTGCATTATAAGTGACAACATCGGGTTTCTCACATCCTCGAGTCATGATCTCGAGTATGCCCTCTGCCTCCTCGGTCCTTCCCTCCTTGCAAAGTACATCTACCAACATATTAAAGGTTACAACAGATGGGGAAACGTTTTGCGTCGCCATGTCACTCAGTATTCTTGTGGCATCCTACCCTCGACCTGATTTGCATAAGCCATCAACCAAAGAGTTGTAGGTGACCACATCAAGCATAATATCCTAGCCTCTCATCTCTTATAAGAGGCTCAAAGCATCATCTAAGTTCCCATCCTTACAAAGGTTGTCGATGATTGTGCTATACATCACTACATTAGGCCTAAAGTTCCATTTTTGCATACTCCTCAGCAACCGTATAGCCATTGCAGTGTCACCTATTTTACAAAGCCCTCCCTTTTATGATTGTTCCGTATGTGATTTCATTAGGTTTGATCTCTCCTTTTCTCTCCAACCTCACAACAATTTCACAGCCTCAGAAGTCTTACTTTCTAAGATATACCCGTTTATTAGAGTGTTGAAGGTAGTCATGTCTGGAGTATAACCACATTTAAAAAAGATACCCAAGATAGCAAACCCAAAATCCGCTCGATTCAAGCGGCAAAAAGAATTAATCAAAACATTCAGCATAAATTCATTAGTTGGTATACCAAACTCCCTGATTTCTTTATATAGAGAAAGGACAGTGGAATATTCCTTCATCTTGGAAACAGCAGTTAACAGCTGAGTAAAATGGATAACAGAAGGCAGAGGTTGAAATTGGGCCATTTGATGGAATAAACTAAGAGCATCGTCCAGCTTTCCAAAACCCGTTTTAGATTTCTCCAACAACAACTTCTGTAGTTGCTTTCGATTCGTTATTGCAATAACATCAGGGGGATTAGGGTTTGTAGAAAATTGGGTATGAAAGAAGAGTGTATGATCTATAAATGAGTTACCTCTACTGTAATTAAGTGCCGTTCTCGGGCTGAAGATCGAGGCGACAGAAGCAATTCTCCGCATCTTGCTCGCAAAAACAGCTTGATTTTTTTCGCAACAGGAAGATAGATGGATTGAGCCAAACCAATCTATGCGAAGTACTCGGAGGGAAAACTACTGTTGAGTTGGAAAATGCCTAAATTTGTTTTGTTAAACCATCTCCAGTCCTAAACCAAATTTAAACTCAGATTTGAATCTGACTAAAAATCACTCCAAAATCAACACCACTCCTTTACCCAAACCCTAATTAAGGGAGAACCAAATCAATAACCAACTTACAACGGCTACTTTTTGGAGGTAGGCGATGGTGGTTGACAACGGCGGCAGCCTGAAATCTGGGTCACCGGGCGGAAATCTGGTGGTGGTGGACGGTGGTGGTGGAGCAATAAATAGTGGGTTTATGATTGAAGTTGATCACATTAAATCAAGCTATTACTCACAATTTTTAAATTTGATAAAAATTACAGTAAGGGTGGGAGATGTTGTTAAAGTTAGTAATGTTCGTTTAAAAAGATGTTCATATTGAAATAATAAAACTTAATAACCTCTAGGGAGTAAGAACTAATCAAATTTTAGCTTTTGGATAACCAAAATTAGCAATATTTTTTTAATAACCAAATTTGGTGGACACACATGTAATCAATCAAATATACCTAAAAGAAAAAAAAAACCCTTCTCTCTCAACAATTATTTTTAAAAAATAATAACTTTTTTTATTTCAAAAATGTTGTTTTAAAACTGTTTTTTGTTATGGAAAAACACAGTAATACATCAATGTCGAACTTGATTTTGCTAACTTTAACAACCTCTAAATAGATATTTATTAGTTGACATGGCAATTTGGTTATTCAATTTTGATTAGGCCATTGAAAATACTCTTACTTTTGTCTAAAATGGTATGGGTTGTACAACAGTACAGATTTTTCATCTTTAGGAAATATTTTTATCTTTTTGTCTAAAAATTCACATTTTGGATTCTTTTGGATGACACCAATTGAATTACAACAATAATTTGACTCAAAATTAAAAAAGTTCAAAAAATACATCTAAAGGAGGTAAAATTAGAAGTCAATAGTTAGGGTATGCAAATGACTCATAATTACTTTTTCATGTCTTTAGAAGTAGTTTTTATTTTAAAAAGATGTTGATAATAAATTATGCTGGGATGGGATGAATGAAAAACAAGAATACGTACACCATTTGTAGAAAGTTTAGAAATAAAACCAAGTTTGTAAGGTTTATTTTCTTGTTGAATTATTGTATTAGTTTTAACTCTTGATAACATTTTCCACTTGCATGTGTTGGAGCTGTTTTAATTTTGAGGTGAAAACTCAACATAAAAATTTTCTTTTCATTTATTGGCGATTGATGTTAACACTTTATTTAGTTGCTCATAAAGTGTGAAAGATTTTCAATTTGTTTGGGGATTGGAGAAATAAAGAACTTGGATTGATTTAGCTTGGCCTAGATAGAGGGAGGAGAGAAAAATAAGGTGTGGGTTTCAAAGCAAAGGTAATTTTAATTTAATTTAACTAGGGCAAATTTCACTAACCTCCCCTGAGGTTTCTGACACAAACAGATACCTCCCCTGAGGTTTCTGAAATAGCACTGACCTCCCCTGCTTTTCTAACATAGCAAAAAACACCCCCCTCCATCACTCTTCCGTTAAAATTCTTAACAGAAGTTATTGACTCAAAATTATTATTTTTTAACTGAAGTTATTGACTCAATATGCCATCAGCATTTCACACCAATATTGTTCTCTTACCAAGAACAAAATCTCTATTTTTCAAGAAGCTTAACTACATCACTCTCCTCCTTATTTGCAATGGAAATAAAATAAGAAATAAAAAATCGAATTAATCCCATTGGACCACATTTATAGCACAGAAACTAAAAAATGTAGACTCATTCTTGAGGATTTTGTTTAGAGATTTGTTTTCTAAATATACCGACAAAGAGACAGAAGAGAAAAAGATATACTAAATACTTTCACCACATCTTACCCCATTACGAACCCCCCAAAATACGATCTGAGCCAAAATTGAGTTCCATAAAATTCACTAAAATTTGCATCGCTAATCTGCTAATCAGATCCGTGCAGCGGGTTGCTGCCATAGTGCCATGGGAATGGTGGAGGTGGTGGAGTTTATTAGTTTAGTCTTTGTTTGTTAAAAGTTAAAATTAAAAAGGGTGATAAAAAAATGGGCATGGGCATGGGTACATGCACATGCGTCAATTGCTCAAGCCGTGCCTTCAGGCATGGGCACGGACATACACTATAATTCATATGGAACAGCAAGCTTTAGAAAAATATGTAAAATATTTTTGGGCTTAATAAAAAAATCATTTGGTATTTTTTTTATTCAAATTTTTGCTGCATTTGTTAGTTTTGTGCTAGTTTTTTTAAAAATTATTAAAAATTGGAGTATGATCAAAATCTTTAAAAAATTCACTGAAAATAAAAATAATCCAAAAAAGACATACGTTCTAGATTATTTTTGTCTTTATCTAAAATTACTTTGATTTGCTTCATAATTTTTTACTTTTTGTGTTCCTCTCATCTAGACGAAACAATAATCCACAAAAAAATTGACGTAAAATTAACAAATATAGATTTTCTTAAATAAAGATTAAAAAAAATCCATCTTTTTTTATCAAAGCCAAAACGGGCATTAAGTTAGAGAGTGGGTTTTCAAATTTTCCTTTTATTTCCAATTTTTTTAACTATGCTTAAAGATAAAGTAGAGTTTATGTATTATTAGGAAACAATGAGATGGGATTTAAAAAATGAAAAACAATTCACCATGTTGATTCGAATATGACTATTTTTATGCTTTAGACCAAGAGAAAAGGAAATTCATTGAAATACTTTTATGTGGCTTAATAATTTTCTTAAAAAGTACAAAAAAAAATGACATTAAAGAAAGAGGCACTTAAATAATCATCCTTTAATGCACTTGGAATTAGAAAATCATCCTGACCCTTTTTTAGAGTTATGTTTCAATCCCGAGATTCAAATAAACCATATATTGCCCTTTATATATATATTGGAGAGATTGAGGACTAAAATGAATGTTGCATATAAGAGCTGGGAAAAGTGGACCAATTTCAAAATTTGGAGGTCCTCCCCTGCAATTTAGGGATTGGGGGATAAAACCCAATCCCTTAATTCATGCCATATATTCATCCCTTTTTAAACCAAGAACATGACTTCTGTAACACCATAAATCTCAAACAAATTCCAAACCTAGGCGGTCCTTCAATCCTTGCAGTCCCATGTCGCTGTCGACGATCATCCATCTCAACTAAATCGGCGTCGTTTCCTCGCCGTATCAACTCGTCATCCCAAATCATTAATTCACATCTTCACCTATCGATGTCCTCCATCTCCACCTGTCGATGTCCTCCATCTCCGTCGACCACCACCGTTCTCCATCTCCGTCCCCCAAAGTCGTCCTCCATCTTCTTCGACCACCACCGTCCTCCACCGCCGTATCTGTCGCTAAATATCATACATCCAAGCCGCGACATCGCAAATCTCCAAATTTACCTGGATTTCATTCGATTTTGTTATGCTTGTTCCCGATTTGTGCTGAATGGGGTTGATACGTAAGGGCTTCAATTACAATATACCAATGTTTTCTCTTTGCTGATGATGTATTTCTCGAAAAAGTTGTAATCGGCAACAAATCAATGGAGTATGATGGTTCCAAGTTTCATTGTTCCAATTTTACCATGTGTTTTCTTATCTTGTCTGAATTTTACCATAATTACTTGAAGATAGGGTATGTATTTTACCATGATCAAAGATTTGAAATTAACTAGTCATCTAAAGTTACCATGTTTAGTATTATGGGTATGGATTTTATCATGATTATTGGAAGCTATTATAGCCATGTCTTACTCCACAATCAATATTGTTAAATTAATAAATATTACCATGTTTATTGTTCCTAATTCAATTTTTTACCATAATTACCGGAATATCTTGTGGACATTTTTTTACCATGAGTATTGCTATTTACTTATTTTTTACCATAATAAGATAGCAATGTATCTTTCTAACTTGGATGAGTGGGAGGAATATATGTCGTGGCTTGTGATTTTAGGATTATATCCCTATCAAAAAATTTGGTATAGGCCACTTTGAATTCCCCTACTCTTTTTCCCTAATTTTCGGTAGAAATCATCTCCAATTAGAATAAAATCTTCCCACTCAATTTTAAATTCCCACCATTTTGAAGATCCTTTATTTTAGGCAACACAATCATACCCACTCATTTTGAAACCCCCAACAAATTAACCAACACATAATTTTTGGAAGTCCCAAAATAAAATCCCTACGAATTCGGAATTGAATTTGTTTTGTTGTACATTAATGTCAACCTAAGGGTAATAATGGAAAATTACATATAAAGAGGATGAAAGCATAACCCCGTGAAGTGGGCAGGATGAAAATTTACATGGTGTCCAAAAAATGAATGATTATTTAAATAACTCTAAAAAGTCAACGCCGATATGACCATTTATCCCTTAATGGCGCATACATGGGTCACTGGTATAAATACATATAGGATGCACTGTTTTGAGGTACATTGGAAAAAAATGAATTTATTGTGTTTAGTTATGTGAAAAGTAAGCGCTTTGTACAATTTCTTTTCATTTTCATTAGGAGGGCATTTAAGTCTTTTAATGGCAGAGGCTAACGCCATCCATGCTCAGTTAAGTGGAGGGGGGTGTTTTTTGCTGTTTCAGAAAAGCAAGAGAGGTCAGTGTTATTTCAGAAACCTCAGGGGAGGTATCTGTTTGTGTCAGAAACCTCAGGGGGAGGTTAGTGAAATTTACCCATTTAAGTACGTGTGTATGTATTGAATAACAAGGATATTTTCATCCAATTCGTGATATTTTTCCTTGATACTTAATAGCAATGCAACAGAAAGAGCCAAGATGAGTAACAGTCATGGATGAGAGGGTTTGTTTAGACATTTTCAAACGTTAGGTAGTCTCCATGGAAAATACACATTGATAAGGGGGCTCAGTGAAAATTCACCAATTGAAGATCATTATTTTATCCAAAAAAAATCACCAATAGAAGATCGTTATTTTATCCAAAAAAAAAAAAAAAAACAATCGAACCTCATTAAGGAGACATACAATTATCGCATGTCCCCTTATAAAAAGTATGATGAGATTGTAAATACTATGGGCCTGTTTGGATGATGCCTTCTCTACTTTTCATTTTGCATTATTGTCTTTGGTTATTTGGTTGAAAAATGAAAAATGTATTCTGTGACAATGTGTTTTGGTTCGAGTTTAAAAAAACAAAGAAGACAAAATGTGTACAATAGCATGGTATATAACGAGCTTGTCCTCTACTTAAATAAGCACATATATTTGAATAAAACAATACTGTATTGTTTTTTCGGTGATTGTCGTACTTGTCATATCCAATTTGTTTGTGAAATTCCTGGTGTCAGTTATTCGGGCTTCATATTCAGTAGAGGTGGATAATAAGTTGCTTGCGTTGGGAGACGGAGTAAGGATTTTTGGGTAGGGTGGACAAATATATACAATAAAAAAAATTAAAATAAAGAGAGACAACGATGATGTGAATTTTTTTCAACTCCAAAAAATACAGGATAACACCAATACATATGAGACTAAGCATGTTACTTATATCAACTCAGATTGCAAAAGTGTTATCGTTTATCTAATCCTATCTACTGAAATCAGTAAAGAGTTTTTGGCTTCCAAAATTTTAATCGGCCTTAGTTTTTAAAAGTGAACGGGCTAACTGAGTTGGGTTATAAATGGGCCTTATTTTATTTAAAATGATTGTAATCAAACATCATTAAGACCAATTTTAGTACAAAGATGTTTCATAACTCGAAAAATATTAAAGCTGTTAGTATTATTAAAAAATGGAGGGGGAACGAGACTATATAGTTTGATGATAGATACATTTTTTCCAATATCGTAGGGGGGACGACTGCCCCTATTAGCCACTCCTGACTCCATCCTTGCTTGCGTCCATAGCAAGTTCAGTACTTGGACAGCAGATAGCTCTTTAGCATTCACGAGTTATCTTGGTTTTGAAAGCCGAGTATGATACCATATCACGTGGTGGATAGTTTGATGCAAAGTTGATGGTTTATATGTTCTTCGACAATGCTTAATTGTAGTCTTTGGTGTCGACATTAACGTTTTGTCCAAGATCGATTAGTTGAATTGGGAGTTACAATCGTAATTCTTGACAAACAGGCGGAAAACTTTACATATTTGTTGTCATAGACTCATATTCATGATTTGAAGTTGAAAACGGAGCTGTTAAAATTTTTGTTTTGCTCGAGTAAAAAAAAAAAGAGCTGTTTGTATCTAACATGTTCAATACTAACCGAGATATGGATTGTCTCATGCGGGTTTCACAGGTGTTGAGTGTGTTACGTGTGCATTGGACAACTTGGAAAAAATTGTAGGACAATAGGGCCAAAGGAACATAATTGGATGCCGTATGGGATGTTCCACGCAAGATGAGCTTAACTGCAATTATTATAATTTGGTTTAGTGGTTAATTTTCAATGTTTATCAAAGTTATTGTCAATCCTCTCCCCTCACGAAGAAGAGCAAGAAAAGAAAAGTAGTATTAGAAATCAAACTAAGTACCGGCCCCATTAGATGTTTCAAAATGTTTGTCATTTTTTAAAAGTAAGAGAAAAAGCTTTGTACATTTACATAAATTAATCCTAAATTTTTTTTAGAAGTATTATTGAAAGTTGACAACAAGGATATGTATATGTTAACGCACAAACCAATCACACACAATACAAAATACGAAAACAGTAAAGAAAGAAGACAGCAAGACTTTACGTGGTTCCCCAAAATCCGGGTACGTCCACGAGAGCGAGAGTGAGTCTGTTATTTGATTGAAACTCTGCTACGGTTTTTACACAAACCAATCACACACACAATCCGAACGGAGCTCCGCTCCACTCCGCTTTGCATCTGGCCTTCATTAGAACTTCTCTGTACCTCTCCATATGAGCCACAAGTTCCAACAATCTCCACCTTGGCGAATAACCTCGCCCATTCAGAAGACAAACTATCTTGATCCAACCGGTTTGGGGGGACGCCTCTTTTTTAGCACCTGGAGACGTTAATCAAGTCCAAGCAGTGCTCGAACTTGTCCATAGTCACAATCTTTGTCAACACGTCAGCTGCATTCTCATAAGTGTGCACCTTTTCCGGTATCAAATCACCTGTAGCAATCAACTCTCTCACCTTGTGAAATCTCACGTCAATATGCTTGGTCCTCGCATGATACACTTGGTCCTTTGCCAAATAAATGGCACTCTGACTGTCATAGTACAACTGCACTCCACCTTGATCAATGCCCAGTTCTTTCACTAGCCCCTTTAACCACAATGCTTCCTTAGCAGCCTTAGTCACCGCCATATACTCAGACTCAGTAGTAGATAGAGCCACTAGAGGTTGTACCATGGATCTCCAACAAATAGGCCCAACCGCAAGTGTAAACACATAACCCATAGTAGACCTCCTGTCATCCATACCTCCAGCATAATCCGCATCCACAAACCCTACAACTGAAACCTGACCCTGCTCCTTAGCAAACATAATACCACGGTCTGCAGTACCCCTCAAGTATCTGAAAATCCACTTGACTGCCTTCCAATGCTCTCTTCCTGGATCAGCCATGTACTTGCTCACTATGCTAACAACATGTGCCAAATCGGGTCTAGTACTGTCACGCCCCAATTTTCATAAATATAATTCAGTGCATAATCCACGTGGAGGTCAACGCCATCCACAGTCAAAGTCAAGTTACACGTTCAGAGTCAATAAAAGTCAAGAGTTTAAAGTACCGAATTA
>JAXBDA010008285.1:0-15194 GCA_036023075.1 Gaultheria prostrata | reverse complement strand
ATAGCCGAGGCTGTGACGATCCGAGCCCTCGGCGAGGCTGCCAGACGTTCCCCTGCGCGCTGCCCTCTACCGAGGACGGTCTGGATGCCACCCCTCTCTCAACTGTGCCCCGATCTCGGGCTAAGTCCACGGTATCATGTATTCGACGATGGTGAACCCAGCAGTGGGTAGGGGGCCAGACGGATCATGGTGAAGCCAGCCGCTACACTGTGCTTTGTTTGTGCAGAGAGAGAGAGAGAGAGAGAGAGAGAGAGAGAGGATGGGGCATCTCAAATTAGAAAGAGTGATCAGCAATTTGGGACGGAGGGAGTATATGTTTCCGATGTACCAAAAAAAGAAAGAAGAAAGGTAGTATAGGGGATTAGGGGGCCATATATATACATATTCTTTCTTTTTTTCTTTCTATTTCTCGATCTCCATTTTAGTTGCATAAGTTGATTAAAACTACGTAAGCTATTTTTTGGTTCTATTTATGTGATTACTACTTATTAAAATAAGTATCACCTTTTACATTTTACATGTAATTCAATATCCGTCATGATTAATTCAACATTAAAATTCTACGTTCGTCCCTGCCGTCGTATCCGCGTACACAATTGGATAGATATACCATACACAGAGAGGTGGGTGAAGGAGGGGTTGGTGTTTGTTAAATATTGGTAGTTAATACATGCATATATGGTCCCACTTTAATTATGTACTCTTAAATCAACACGCTCATCTCTCCCTCTCCACCTTATATATATATTCTCTCCCCACTTCCATTTCCACCGTCGATATTCCTATTCCATTTCCCAATCTCTCTCTCTCTGTCTCTGTTTTTTCTCTCCTGTTGAACATAAACTCAAAGAGTTTGAGTTAAAAGTTAAAACCCTCATCATTCCATTTCTTCAGATAAGTCCTCCAAATCCAAAATCCCCATCATTTACTCCTAAAATCTCTCCTCATATCCTTTTTTCTCGATAAGATGAAATTTTTTTAATTTGGATTAGGATATCTATTGGTTTTCCCTGAACTTTTATTTTATATTTCAGTAGAATTAATGATCTTCTCGTTAAATTAGCTGGTGGGTATGCGGTTAATGGACTATTTGGACTGCTGGAAAGAAGTGGCAGGAAAAAGAGTTCATGACCCATTCCTACTCACGGAAATGAGTAGTAGCAACAACGAGCACTGCTCATCGGCCGCGAAGCAGGTATGGGTCCCGGGTCCGATCATAATCGGATCCGGACCATCAGGTCTCGCGGCCGCCGCGTGCCTTAAAGAAAAAGGAGTCCCGAGCCTTATCCTGGAGAGAGAAAACTGCATAGCCTCGTTGTGGCAGCTGAAGACCTACGACAGACTGCGGCTCCACCTCCCCAAACAATTCTGCCAACTCCCACTCCTCCCATTCCCGTCCGATTTCCCAAACTACCCCACGAAACAGCAGTTTATATCCTACCTGGAGGGGTACGCTCGTCATTTCAAGCTGGACCCGGTTTTCGGCAGGACGGTAGTGAGCGCGGAGTACGATAACGTGTACGGGTTTTGGCGGGTTCGGACCATCGGAGGGGAGCCGGAGGGGGTGGTGGTGGAGTACGTGTGCCGGTGGGTGATCGTCGCGACCGGAGAGAATGCGGAGGAAGTTGTGCCGAAGATTGAAGGGTTGAGTGAGTTTGTTGGGCCTATTGTTCATACGAGTGGTTATAAAACTGGGGAGTGTTTTTATGGGAAGAGGGTTTTGGTGGTTGGTTGTGGGAATTCTGGGATGGAGGTCTGTTTGGATCTTTGCAATTATGATGCTCATCCTTCACTTGTAGTTAGAGATTCTGTAAGCAAATTTCTCTCTTTCTCCCTCCATGTTTTTGGTTCATAGGCAAATTCTATTAAAAACATCTGGTTTAAACGTATTCAAAGTGCGTGCAAGTTGATCCAGAAGGCACGTGGTTATTAAGAGAAAACTATATGAAGCTAAGAATACCAAACACATGTTATGAGAAAAACCCTAATTTCACTCTCTTTTAGTTCTACTAGGTTTTTTTTAGCAATGGAATGGAAGACCCTAGAGTCTAGGAATATCTTTAACTTTCTTTTTATTTGTTTTTAACAACGGTTGAAAACCCTAGTCTAGGAATAAGGAAAGGGAAAAAGAAGATTTGCTAATCAAAAAATTATTAGGTGCTCTTGGAACATGGCCAGTAGTGCTTTAGTACTCTTAACCACCAAATGATTCTCTTACGAAATCGTAAAAAAATTATGTGATGGTCAAGGGTTTAGGAGCACGGCCATGTCCTAGGACCACTGGATGATTATTCCTCTGGGTGGAGCACTACTATTTAAAGATTATATTGTGGACTACTATAGTATAGACAATTTGGTAGGCATAATATTAAATATAACCTACTTATATAATGCATTATTTATCTTGTGAGCAACTTGCTACATTGATTGAAAAATAATCCAAAACCCTAACTTTCATGGGGAAAAAAATTGTTGTCTTGTTTGTACTCTTTCTTTATACCCATTAACCATAAGGATAAGTACTTAGTTCTACGATGGCTACAAACACAATAATTTTGTACAAAATTATTAACAACATATCAATACGGAACTACTTCGATCCACGAGGATGCAGTGTCGCGCACATTCGCATGATGTGCACAATATTGTGCAAATTATTTTGTTTTGTGCCTTCTCATGTCATTGTGGTTATGAGGTTAAACAAGATAATATTTTGGATAAAAGTTGCACATACAAGCACAAGATTGATAGTACTAGTTTAAGATAAAAACCTTTTTTCTTTTGACAAGAAGTTACTTTTTGCAACAAAAAAAAAATCATAATGGTAGGGTTAATTAATTTACTTCAAAAGTGCTAACACAAGATCTTTTCTTAGGCTCGGTTCAAAAAAAAAAAGATCTTTTCTTAGGCCGATACATTTTGTCATTAATTGATATCTCTCTCTCTCAACTTTCTTGGAATCTGCTTGCATGCGCAGTACTGTTTGCAGCCCCAACATCTCTCATCACAGATATATACACACTGACTCCAATAATTCTTTTCCATTTATAATTTTCCCCTTTAAAGAGCAAACATAGCACTTCTATAAAGATTCTAAAGTGCAGAAAAAATAGCATGGGGGAGTCGTGGCTTCCCAACAGTCTCATCATCTTTATTCCCTTTTCATTCGGGTCATGAATCATGATCACGTGGATGTTACAAGACTCTTCTGCACTAGAATTACGGCATTGACAAAATACAGTTTTGACGTTATTATTTTACTTTCTTTCTTTTTGAAAAAAGCAGAAAAGAATTTTGTTTTTGATTTTGTTTTTGGTTGGTGATGTAGGTGCATGTTTTGCCACAAGAGATGCTGGGGAGATCGACTTTCGGACTGTCAATGTGGTTGCTCAAGTGGTTACCGGTGCGAATGGTGGATCGGTTTTTGCTTCTTATTTCACGCCTAATGATCGGAGACACAGCGAAATTCGGGCTAACCAGACCTGACCTAGGACCCCTTGAACTCAAGAATCTTTCCGGGAAAACTCCGGTGTTGGATATCGGAACACTTGCGCTAATAAAATCAGGGAAAATTAAGGTCAGTAGTAGAACCATTCCAGTTTCTTTTTTATATTTCTCAACAATTTCTGACTAGTTGCAATCAATTTTTGGAACTTTGTATTTTGTTGTTTGAGCTTTTTTTGAAATACTTTTCCATAGTGCGCAACAGAAATGTTGCACTCATTGGGAAACCAGAGTTTTCCAGTTGTAATGTCGTTTTATGCTCGTACTCTTTTCAATGATTAATAAGAAGATGTCTGAATTTGGGAAGCCAGATTTCCCCCAAATTTTTTTGTTGCTCTCTAAAATTGTGAAAAGGGATTTTTAAAAAGTTGTCGTCTGAATGAGTGAACATATTTTGAGACAAAACGACATGCCAATAATCAGAGATTTCAATCAGGGTAACTCTTTTCAATGATTAATAAGAAGTTGTCTGAATTTGGGAAGCCAGCTGCCAGATTTCCCCCAAATTTTTGTCTTGCTCTTTGATATTGTGAAAAGGGATTTTTCAAAAGAAGTTTTCTGAATGAGTGAACATATTTTGAGACAAAACGACATGCCAATAATCAGAGATTTGAATGTGATGTAGGTTTGGCCGGGAATAAAGAGACTAACACGTCACTCAGTGGAGTTCTTAGATGGGAGAGTGGAGAATTTTGATGCTATCATCTTTGCTACTGGCTACAAAAGCAATGTACCAACGTGGTTGAAGGTCGGTCTCTCCCTCTCTCGCTGTGGGGTCTACTCTCTCTGCCGTATTTGTTAGTCCATTTTGAGGTTTCCAATTTTTTTGGGGAGAGCCAAGATTGCTATCTAGAATTAATTCTTTATCTTTCCAATTTTACACTTGAAGTCAATTTTATTGGGTTTGGAGCCATTCAATGGTAAAAGAGTAAAATTGACACAATTTATTCATTACCTTTCAAATATGGACAAACTTTAAGAGACGAAAAAAGTTTGTTTGTGGACCTACAAACACGGACGGAGGGAATATAAGTTTTTAAATTCTGTTTCAGATTACACTTTAGATTTTAACAAAAGCAGATCAACATATTTACTATTCCCTCCGTCTCAAAATAAATGTCCATTTTGATGCATTTTGTTGTCCCGAATTCTTTGTCCATTTTTAAAACGTAAAAGGGACAAAATCAATTATTTTCCACCTTTGCCCTTCTCTCAATAATTAAAATATGGAATAAAAAGACAAAAGAAGTAATGATTGAAGGACACTTTTTTGAAGGATATTAGTTGAAAAGGGTATACAGTAAGACAGTAATTGTGTCTCCTAAATCTTTTGGAAATGAAACATTTTTTTGGAACGGAGGGAGTCACAAACACTGGCAGCTACTGCTAAAAAATAAATATAAAATTTGCTGTTAGAATTTTTCGTAAACACGCATTGTATCTTGTTCTAAAAAACCGGTGTAATTTTATAAACAACAATAATACTTAGTTTTACCATCACAATTCAAGCATTGGTTTTATGTTCTCAGGAAACAAATTTCTTCTCGGAAAAAGATGGGTTTCCCAGGAAACCGTTCCCCCATGGATGGAAAGGCGAAAACGGATTATACGCCGTGGGATTCACCAAACGCGGCTTACTCGGTACATCTTTTGATGCCACCAGGATTGCCGAAGATATTGAACAGCAGTGGAAATTAAGTTCAAAGAGTCTAAGACCTCGGTACTCATGCACCACTGCCACAATCATGAGTTCAGAAAAGAGACACAATTGAGAGATTAAGCTAGAAATTAAGCTAGAAAAATGAGATGCAGATTATTTTCTTTGGGTGTCCTGATATAAATGTCTATATCTTTGTGTATATATAATACGGAGTATCTGTTTTTCCTCTGCTTAGCTTTAGTGTTGAGGGGTGAGTGTTGCTAGGTTTAGGGTACCTTTTGAATATGTTGGTGGTGGTTTGGGTTTGTTTTTGTGTATATTCTAAATTAGTTTCTAGGTTTGAGATGTGTGTACATATATTTCCTTTAGTAAAACAACGAATTTTGTTTGTATTTACTCCCAGCTCGAAACACACAAAGTACAACGAGATAAATGGACGTTATGTGTATCCCAAACAAATTGACACATACTAATCAGGAAAACTAAACAAATTAGAACGATGATATTTTCTTAGGCCTTGTTTCTCTTGTGATTTTAAGGAAAATACCTGGTTGATTTTACGGGATTTATCATTTCATGCTAAAATGGGAAATCCCACAAAATTAACCAGGGATTTCCATAAAATCACATGGGGAAACAAGGCCTTAATTGTATAATATGTTTTTGATCGACTTAATTGTAAATAACATCGATAATGTTTGAATATAAATTCTAACAATTTTACATAAGTTCAAATTATCACCCTTGAATCCATAGCTTTTTTTTTATATCAATTTGTAACATTATGTTAATTTTAAACAAATTAATATCATGAGCCTTGATAATTCAAGAGGTGCATATTTTACAAACCTTAGAGTGTATATTTTTTTAACTAGATAACCAACTAATTAGTCCGAAATATATCAAAAGCTCAGTATGCAATTTGCATGAATTTTTTTCCCAAATTCAAATTACTAATTGAGGTTACATAAAATCTGAGCAAGAAAAGAAGATAGTTGAAACTAGAAAAGAAAAGTAATCCAAGGGGCAGGCTTCGATTAAATTCATTTTGGGTTGTACAATAAACGAATTCCTTTTGATCGTGTGGCTTCTATTTTGATCGAAAGGTGATCAAGTTGTGGGTTTGAGGACATTCCAAGGCAGATCTATTTGGTGTACAGCTTTGTGAGAGTTTCGATGGGCTGTTAGGGGATCTTGTTTTGCTGGTTTTTTGGTCGATCTCCACTGCCGGCTTCGGTTTGTCTGTGGATATGGACTTCGGTAACAGTCAGCTGGGCATCTCATTGCCTATTCGAGGTATGGTCTTTCTCTAGTGGGTGCCATTTGAGATAAGTGTCAGTTTTTGCTTGTATTTGAGATTTTTCCGAAGGAGATTCCAAGATGCAGTCTTATAGATCCAGAAATTACGGATATTCACATGCTAATAAAGGAAGTTCCTTCACAATCTACGTTGATAACATCCCAAATAGCGTTGGAATACCATGGTTCAGAAAAAATTTCTCCAATTTTAGATATGTGGTGGACTCACACCTACCAATTAAGAGAAGCAAAAGAACTGGTAATAGATTCGGTTTTATAAGGTTCGAACAAAGATATGAGGTGGATCTAGCGATTGCAAAATCAAATGGCCTATGGATTGGAAAGAGGAGCTTGGTGGTGGAAAGGGCAAGTTTCGACAGAGGTAATCAATCCCCTTTAACTTCTGCTCTTATTGGGGATTCTTGGAGAGGTTATCAGAAAACATCATACGTAACTAATTCGGGGGACTTTAGAAAAGACTACCAAAAAAAGTCTTTCGCAGAGGTAACAAATAAGCAGAGAAGAATTCCAATCTTGGAGGATCATGGCAAGAGTCTCAAGAATGCAGATGAAATTCTAACAATCAATGTCCAACCTACGCCTCTGAATGGCTTACTCGTAGTGCTGTGGTTAAGTTACTTGATCTCACTACTATAGAAATGGTACAGAAGGCTTTCATTGATATCAAGTTCAATGATGTTGTGGTCAGACATCTGGAAGGAATGGACATGATCATTACTTTTAAATCAATGAATGATAGGGTTTTGGCTCTTAACAACCCAACTGTCAAAAGTTGGTTCAAAAATTATAAAAAACCTTGGAATGGTGAAGTTGCAGGAAAGTCGAGACTAGTATGGCTCAAATGCAGGGGTATGCCCTTAAATGCTTAGGGCTTTCAAACCTTCAAACGTATTGTGGAAATATGGGGTAATTTTATTACCTTGGATGCGGAAACAATGAAAGAGGAAACTTTTGATGTTGGTAGAATGCTGATAGCTACTGAAAGTGTTCAAAAAATTGATCATTGGATAAATATTACAGTTAGAGGAAGAAACCACAGAGTTAAAGTCTGGGAGGAAGAATGTGATGATTTTTTCAATGAAAAATGTTTTCGTGACTGGGTTGGTAAACATCTACCTTTCAATTTGCTTCAATCAAACCCGATTGAAACTTTTCTGAAAGAAGATGCTAATATGGATCAGAATCACCAACATGATGATGATGATGAGAATGTGGAAGATGACTTCAAAGATGACAAGGATTTGGGACCACCAAATAGTGCTATGGTGGAACCACAAAAAAGTGCTGTTGTGGAACCGCATGAGGGTGATATAATGCTATCTAAGTGTGATGCTTTGACAGAAGACAAAGGGGATCCGATGGTTATGAGGAATAAGGGTGACCCACTAATTGAGGGAGGCTCAAGGATTGAGCACATTCCTAAGCCAGTAGACATGAGGTTGGAGACAATTATGGAGGATAAGGATGAGTCTTTTATAGGGGAGACTCCACTTGTAGATATTAGTAATCAAGTGACGGTTATGGAGAAATCTGAAAATTCAAAACCCAAGCAGAATCCAAAGCAAAGCAGACAGGAGTTTTATGATCCAAACAAGCTTGGGCCGAACAAACACTCATCAGAATCAAAAGTGGAAACTGCTAAACAAAAAAAGGGCAAGACTGAGGAAGGAAATTAGGGACATTTGTGATTCAATTGATGAAGGAACTCAAGTTGGTGAGGCCAGGGAGGAATATGATGAACATTCTGAGTCCATTGACTCAGAAGATATACTCAGAAGGAATAATATCATCATCGAAGGTTTTGAAGATGCAGTCAAGTTGAGTAAGAGAATATGGGTAATTTTTCATGAGAATGATGACACAGTGATCAACAGGATGGCACAATCTTGACTTTTGCAAAATAGGAGAGTTTGATCTTCATGCATTCTCAGTGGTGGATTTCAGATGAAGCCCCTCTAGTATCTCAAGATTGTTGTTGCCAAATTTGTTGGATTTGAATCGTGGCTTTTTCTCATTCTGGGCATAGGCCTGGGGGAATCTGGTTTGTTTGTCTTTTTGTTTTCTTACTGACTTGTGATATGTGTCTCTCGGCTTCCTTTAGTTTGTAATGGGTGGTGTTGTCTGTCATTGGGGGGCTGTCTCGTAGAGGGGTATTGGGTTTGTTGGTTTTTCTTATCATCTCTCTTATGTGGTCTTATTCCAGTTTTGCTTTTAGTCTTTCGTCTTGGTGGTGCAAAGCAGTTTTTGATGTTCAGCTCTCTGGGTTTATTCAGTTTATTTCGCATAGGAAGAGATGTCAGTTAGTTATTCTTGAGTGTTCTATGGGTGGAGCAGGAATCTTATGTCCTTCATCAATCTAGTTGATGATATTCTTATGGAGATTCAGGAATCGCACCTCTTCCTGCAGATGCTGTAGACTCATCCAGGTTTTCATTCAGAAGGTTGATTCTAAGGACTTGATTGCCTCAGTTTAAAGAAGTGGATAATGGTGCTCATTTAGGAAGCTGGGGTCTATCATCATTTGTGGCTGTTTGTTTATGATGATCTCCATGGTTTGAAGATTATATTACAAGTAATGTTTTTCAGTTGCTGATGATTTCTCAAAGGGAGGATCAGGATTCACAACTTTATCAATCCAGCTCTTGAAGTTGGTTTCATATGGAGGATCAAAAATCTCAATTGTTCTTACATCTGATAGAGTTTCATCCATGCTTTTCATTTCAGAGGTCTGATTCTCAGGTGCCTAGAGTTCCATTCAAATTGCTCATTCAGAAGTCTAATGCTATGGTGCTCCTGTTTGTCCAAATTCAAAGAAGTGGATGTTGATGCTCTCTTAGGAAGCTGGTGGTTTTCATCATGGGTGGCTGGTGCCTCGGTGTTTATCATGGTTTGCAAGTTTTCGTTTGGAGTCCGAGCTCATGGATGCTTTGTCCTTATGGGTTTTGGTAATGGTGTGTGGTTGTAATTGGTATCTAGCTAGCTTTGTCTTCTTTTTTGGTTATTCCCCTATGGGTCATTGGCTGGCATTTGATTGTGATGCCTTTATGCCTTTTAATCATTGTAATCTGTTTTCAATGATTAATAAATTTTCTTTTGCCGAGCAAAAAAAAAAACAAAATCTCACACCCAATGTGGAAGACAAAATATCTATTTTTTTTTTTTTCTCAGCAAAAGAACAGTTACTAATCATTGAAAATGGATTACAACGATTAAAAGGACCCAAAGAAAAAAAGGCATCATAATGGAAACCAAACTTCCCAACAAACTACGTTAGCGCGCACTCCCAACCCCGACAATCACCCGCCATCAAGAACCGAAAGGGAAAAAGAAGAAAGCAAACCAAAAAAGGTTGGCGAGGAGCAGGGCCGGCCCTAAGATTTTCGGGGCCTAAGACAAACTTGTGAATTTGGGCCTCTTTAAAAAAATAAAAATAAAACTAACCTCAAAATGATAGTTGATTGGCACTATTTTTTTTTTTTTTGTTGTTTTTTTGTTTTTTATGATTCGCTCCGTTGTTTTGAATAAAACTAGTTTTTGGTTATATTATTTTTCGCACCAATAAAAAAAAAATCCCTTTGAAAGTGTTAGTTTGTAAGAGGGGAGAAAAATATTGGTATGGAGAAGGAAAAGAGAGACCCAAGAATTGAACCTGGTACTTATTGGATAGAGAAACTAAACTTTCTCAGTAGGCTAGCTAGTTCATTGGTTACATAAGTAATAAATTAAATATATATTATGTACTTGAGTGTACCTATCCGAGGCCCTAAGTCAGCCGCCTTATACGGCTTAGCTCAGGGCCGGCCTGGCGAGGAGTCAACCACAACTAAAAAAGAGAGGCACCATAGTGCAAGTAACTTCTTCAAGATACGCGGACACATGAAATATCTAGTTACAAGATTGAAATTAAGCAACTTCACCTTTTAACTCCTCGATTTCAGTACCACACAAGATCAAAGTCAAGCATATTTGTGGTGTCAAAAGTGCAAGATGCGATATCATGCGTCTTTATCTTATGATCCTTAAATCATGATTTGTGTGCTTAAATATCAAGATCACAACCTTCACAGACGGACCATTTTAATCTTCTTTACCTAATTATAACAATACAAAGAGAAAGATTCAGAAGATAGAAAAGGGCAAAAAGAAGAAAAGATCTTTCAGTCCCTGTAAGATCCAATATAGATAGATACAAGTGGCCCTGAGGACTAAGTTCCTCTAATGGTTTTCACATGATTTACAGCTAGCCAATATAAATTCAAATCTGCTGATTAGAAAAAAGGGTCTTGCTGGACTCACAAATAAGCACATATAAAAACAAACAAAACATGCATTCGGTGCACTTTTTATACTTTTTAATACACTTACACTTAATTTTTTAATTTTTCAATCATATTTCAACACACTTTTCAAACATTAACATAAACACACTTGGCATATTTTAGCATTTTGTCTAAAAAAAAAAAAAAACACAAGTTGGACATCTGCCACATTTAATTAGATCGATTGCTCAAATGCCCCAAGAACATTTTTTTTGTTTTTGAAAAATCACAAGCATATTTGTATATTTATACCAATATGTTCATATGTCTGATGAGTGATTTGAAATTTATAAATAGAGATACAGGTCTCACCATCACTTCTGAAAAATGGATATATATCATGTCCTGACATTTCTTTTTCTTATTACTCATACTCAGTTCATTTAAATCAGCAAGGAGACTTTGATTTTTTTCACATATTTCGTTGTTTTTTCTTTGTGGAAGATGACGAAAATGTTACAGCGGTGCTAGTTAGGGTTTAAATTTCCATATATATAGGAAGACATCCGATAAATGTGATTTTGTGTGGTTGATATTCTCGACGAATCCTCTAGTTTTGTCTAAAATTTAAGACAATATGGATGAAAGGCAGGGGGAATATGACAATAATGTTGTAAAACACAGTGGAAGTTAGTTAAGGTTTTAAAGAATAGTATAGGTGTAATGTGGTGGGGTTTATTCCGACCGAATGGAATGATGAACGAGAACGAACAACTGTCATACAAATCGAATCTTCGGCTGCTGATAATGAAGTCAATTAAGAGAGAGAGAGAGAGAGAGGATATCAACATCAAAGGGGTTATTTTCTTCTGAAACCACATTAAAGGGCCAGGCAGGATGGCCTACAAATTATTGGTTGGATATTGAGATCCCATGTTGTTATCCCCATTGAATCCTATGGCTGGGCTTTTACTAAGACTGCACAAAAAATCAAGTGATTCGCGAATCAGATCCGGATCGAATTGATTTGTGTTTTTTTTAGATTTTAATATTGGATTAATGGTTCGGATACGGATTCAAAAATTAAAAAAACCACGACTCGCGGTTTGAGCACGGATGTTGATTTTGAACCCGTGGTTTAACCGATCCGGACCGTGAAATTTTTATATATAAAAAAACTAAAAGTATATATATATAAGTAAGATAATTAAATTCATTATTTTTCCAAATAATTTTAATGTGATTTAGTATAATGGTGTACCTCTCAATCAAACTAAGGTGATAAATTGTAACATGATAAGGAATGAGTTGAATTGTGTCTTTGTTGAGTACGAAAAATGAAACTCAAGAATTCCGATTTTGTAAATTGAATGATGAATTAGATCAGTAGGTTGCCCGTGGCTAAACCCTTGCTGCCCATTTAATCATGGGCCGTTTCAATGTTTGTTTTAGTGTTTTTTGTGAACTCACTGGATGACGGACTAGATGATCAGTAATGGCCATTGAATGTATACTAGTTTTGGACTAGATGACCTGGCCATTTACTAGTTTTGGACTAGAAGACCAGTAGATGACTACATGTTTGCTTATTTTTTATTTTAGAGTGGAACATGTTTGCTTGTTTTTTGTGAACTCACTCAATGTATTTGTGTAACTCGTTTAGGTATTCCATGTAAGTTGTGGATCAGTTTGGGTTTTTGAATGATTTGATGAAGTTTTTTCCAGAATAAGTTGAAAATTTGTGGATAAATCCGGAACCGATTCGTGACTTGCGGATCGGATTGAAACCGAATCGTGAAACTTTTGGATCGAAAACGGATTATATTTTAAAAAAACCGTGACTCGCGGATTAGGATTGAGTTCATGCCAATCCGATCTGATCCGGACCGTGCGCAACCCTAGCTTTTACTTTCATGGGTAAACTTCACTAACACTCCCGAGGTTTGTCTTAATCACAGACATCTCCCTTAGATATGGAAAATAAACATGAATCCCCAATGGCTTCTATATGTGCGTTTCATCAACACCCACAATCGATAATTGTTTGTCCAAACACGCGATGAAATTAGCCAGAAGTGGCTTACAAAAGTCTTTCAATTATAAGATAGCTTCTTGGATTGGTCTCTCCCCTGAAATGCCAAACCCATCTCTCTCCCTTTCCTTTGCTCGGCATCTCTTCTCTCCATAATAATTGGACTCGAATGAAATAAAAGTTTTGAATCTTTAAATTAGGATTATACATAAAATAAAATGTTCAAAGCTTTAAATTACACATTCCTACATCTTATTTTGCATCACCATATCTGACAGAATGACAGGCAGAGTTCATTGGTATAAATCAACACGTTCACAAGTTGCAATTGCGTGGTGTTCATGGTCCAATGGCACGTGCCTTTCGGGCTTTTTCTCAGTTAAAAAAAAACAAAAATGGTCCATTGGCTCGTGACAAACTATAAGGACAATATATTTCACAGCCCCGGAAGCAGCTTTCTCTAATGTAAGGTACACACGGCGCACATGCTCTTTGGTTATGGTCCCATCCAGTCATAAAAATTACTGCTTTTATTACTTGGTGGTCCTTAAAAAATTTATTATTGCTAACCGTTTTTTTCGATTAATATATTTTATTTATCTCCGCTGGACCATTTTACAGGTCCATTCCCCATTTGTTAAGATGTTACTATATTTCTATCCAGGACCATTATGTCCATTTTCCCAACAGTTTTTTATTTTTTATTTTTTTCAACAGTCAAGGGTGTCGACCAGTTTATGCACATTTCGATTTATCTCCTCTCTGGTTCGGTCAAAGACAGGCTATCCATGCCAGAAATAGGACTTATGTCCACGACCAATTTACTGCTTTTATTACTATCCGGGACCATTATGTCCATTTTCCCAACAGTTTTTTATTTTTTATTTTTTTCAACTGTCAAGGATGTCGACCAGTTTGCGCACACTTCGATTTATCTCCTCTCTGGTTCAGTCAAAGGCAGGCTATCTATGTCAGAAATAGGAATTTACAACAAATTATTCTCTTACAGCCTGACTCCAAGAACCGAACAAAGGTCAATTGTGTGTGAAGCGAACTCACCAACCAAACGAACTAACCATTTTCCCCATCAGTTATTATTATGACATTCCGAACCACAAAAACTGGGATTGCTGAATCACATAGCTGTATAGTCACTTCAATACTATTCTAGAAAAAGAAAAAAAAAATGCATGGCACAAGTTCTCTATATTGACTTCTTTGTACAATTAGTTTATATGGTAGACTATTGTGATAATTTAGGGAAAATTTTAGAAATGATCCCTCTTTGCATAAAATCATAAATTTCGTCCCTCTAATACTTATTGTGATAATTTTGATCCTATAGTTTACATTCTGTCTCAATTCGTCGACCTTTTAATGGATGGCACGATTAGAATAGACAGAATTTGAGGGTGAAACTATCATTTCTTAGACTTCATAGAAACCGGAGGGACTATTTCTAAAATTTTCCCAATCATGTATGTAATTAGAAATCCAGCTTACGTATACTATGAAATACGAACAAAGTATCATTACGTGAGAGAGGAGTGCAATACAACGTTTCCTTTAATCGGTAGTTCATGTGAGTCACCAATGAACTATTCTCTATTGAACATGATCGAGAAAACTCACTAATGCATAGTTTTCTTCAATCGGCAAACAAATTTACTGTTGGGAAGCACTTTTTGGAAATATGTGAACGAAACGAGGGCTTTCAGAGGGTTTTCCAAGGCAACCAAAAGGCCTCCTCCGGATTCATGGAATTCGGAGTTACAGATGTTAATTGCTGCAGCTTGAACCCTCCCCATAATAATAAGGTGTTGATGGCAAAATTCATTGTTTTAGTTTTCGGGACTTAATTCTGATGGGCACTCGAAGGATCATTTCTAGGCATATACACTTTACAATCCCGAGTTCGTAAAGAGGCCAAAAATTTGTATTCTATCATACCACTCCCGTAATTCAGTTCTTGTGTGAGAGAGTCTGTGGGGGTAGCTTCGCCGGAGTGACCTCTTTGAACCGTCCTGGATGCTGAAGAAATGGGGGAGCCGCTGTGGCCTCACCGTGATCCTGGCCGCTGAGCAAAGCAAGCAACCTGCACACCGAACAACCGTGTTAGTGCCTAGCCCGGACGGTGGTTGCCCGGGACGGCACTCCGACGGCCTAGTTAGTGACCGGAGAAGACGATGTGTAATAAATGTAGGGAGAGAGAGTGAGTTAAGAGTGTTTAATGAGGAGAGAGACCGTTTTTAATACGGTAGGTGAGTGAGGTATTTATAGACACCGTGGGGTGTACCTCCCACGCCCCCCGGGTAGCTCACGCGCGCTACCCACTCCTGACACTTCAATCCCATCAAGTATGGCCCTGCAACGAGCATTTACACCTTGGTCGCCCTCGAGCACCGGGATTCGGCTCACG
>JAXBDA010008284.1:0-15194 GCA_036023075.1 Gaultheria prostrata | reverse complement strand
CCTCCAAAGCCGCCTCTAGATCTTAGTTTCGAAGTTCCGGCGAACCCTCCGGCGTTTCTAAGAAAGTCTACTTTCTTTTCGACGCCGTTACTCCGCCCGTCTACCGTTAGCTTTTTCTGCTTCCGATAAATCTTGGAATTAAGGTAATAATCTTTATCTAAGTTTCTACTAGTTATTTTAGTGCCAGATTTATTTTTAGTAATGTTATAATGCCCGTTTTAAAATAAAAGTTAGTAGTTCTACGGTTTCGGAAAAGAAAAGAGTTAGGATTTTAAAAAATACATTTTCGAACTTACGTAGTCGTTATAATGCCTGAATGGAAAATGATATTTCAAATTTACGCAGTTATAATGTCCGATTGATTTTTGGAAAAATACGCGAACGGTTGTTTTTGAAAAGGCGAAATTATCGACAAATGAGAATTTTCTAAAAAAGACTCCGTGGAATATTTTTGGGAAATGAGGAAAATATTTAATGACTAACTTGAGACTGTGGAATGACCCAAGGCTAACACTCTTGAAAGTCTGTCTAGAATGAGGATGGGTGCTATCCTCTGCCTGAGACTTTCGTGGTTATTCTATTGTCGAGAGAAGGTCGCTAAAAGAGAAGTGATATTTTGAAAGACACGTTTTATGGATTATGGGAAAACACATTTTACGAGGAAATATTAATTTTGGAAACACGTTTTACGAGAAAGTGTATTATTTTTGAAACACGTTTTACGAGGAAATACTGGATTATGGGAAAACACATTTTACGAGGAAATGTTGATTTTTGAAACACGATTTACGAGAAAGTTGCATATTTACGAAAAGAGTTTTTGAGACACGTTGCATATTCACAACACGATACGAGATTTACCCGACATGATTTTTGAAATGAATAGTAACACGAGAAAATGAGATGAAAATGAAAATGAGATGTGAGCGGAAATGATTTTTGGAAAGAATGGAAATGAATATGGTAGTATAGCTTTAACTCCGCCCTTCACGCTGTTGAATACCGGTGATGTGGCTAGGAATAAGGTATTGTAGATAACGCTGCCCTTCACGCTGTTGAATATCGGTGTTGTGGCTAAGGAATACGGTAGTGCAGCTTGAAGCACTGTCCCAAGTTCGCGGAGAGAATTAGGTAGTCTTTGGTGCAGAGTGTGTACAACACATAGTGAAAGGTTCTTGTATCATGCTGTTGAATAACGGTGATACAAGGGGTTGCCGGAACTATGTTCATGTGAGACGCGGAGTGACGGACCTTGTATCATGCTGTTGAATACCGGTGGTATGAGACAACCGGGACTTCGAGCAGAAAGGTTGGTTACCGTCAGTTGAAAGGAGACGTAAACGGGCCAATAACTTTCAGAGTGATGAGAGACGATTGGAATGTTGGGAATGAATGAGATGATTGAGATGAACGAAAAGATGAAATTTGAGGAAGAATACCTACGATGAAAATGAGAAATGTTACGAAACACATGATTACCCCCACGTTTACTCTGATTTATGTTGACACTGACACAAGCATATTTACACTGGCACTGTTATATTTAAAACTGTTTTTGGATAAACTCACGTTATTACTTTCGAGCCTTTATATATTGTTCTAGAATTGCTAGTTGGGATTTGGGTAGAGTTATTGCTGGGCGTTTTCGCTCACGCTGTTACACTTGTGTAACCTGGCATAATACCATGATGTTGCTTGGCGACTCGGACGTATTATGTCAGACTATAGAGATGAACAAGAGGAGTACTACAACTTGGGAGCTTATGGAGCTGGACAGGACACCGCCGGGGCTGACGGCAGTGCAAAGAAGTAGATAAACCCTAGTTGGACCTGTTTTGAATAAATGTAATTTCCAAGGTGGAAACTTGTTGTAAGACTTATTTATTATTTCTATAATAAATATAACGTTCCAAAAATCAGGGGCGTTACAATGTGAGTACTAACCATGGCTGGAACCACAGCATGGTAGTAAATATAATCACCTGGCATTATTGTACGAGAAAAGGCTACAATACACACCCTTTATTTGGGTGTGTATCATACACACCCCTATAAAAGTTATGATTTTTTTTTATAAAATTTACGATTTTTTTTATAAAAGTTACGAAACACATCAAAATGTTACGAATCATAGAAAATGTTACGAATCATATTGCTGAAAAGTTACGAAACATTATAAAATGTTACGATTGCCAATGAGGTGACACAATCTGGACCATACAATAGGTGCATATGGTACACACTTTTAATGGGTGTGTATTATAGCCATTTTCTATTGTACGACATGATACTAATCATTTGATGTTAATAGATTGCTACGATGACCCCTTTCGCTTAGGGTTGCACACTGACCCGCCCAACCCAACCCGATCTTTTTCCGGTTTGAGATATATATTGAAGTTCATCGGGTTGGGTTGAGTGCAATTTTGTTCACCGAAAGTGGGTGAACAAAACCCTTTCTCTTATTCGTTGAAATGGTATAAGTTTCAACCCTGCAATACATTTTTTGGCAATTTTTTTTAGGGCTTGAGATAGATATTTAAGCCCATCGAGTTGGGTTGAGTCCAATTTTGTTCACACTTCTTGAAATAGGGTGAATAAAAACCTTGTCTTTTATTGGTTGAAATTGTATAGGTTTCACCTCTGCAATACATTTTTTGGCAATTTTTTTAATAGATTTTTACCTCTAGGTCTAGAAAATAGGCATCTAATTATCATTAAGGTAAGTCATTTTTTTTAATTACCATTAAGGTAAGTCACTTTTTTGGGGGTTTAGGTTTAGGGTGCACTTTCCTATTGTAGGGTTTTAGTGGTTTGGGCACTTTCATAGGGTACCCTAGGATTTGGGTTTAGACACTTTCATAGGGTACCCTAGGGTTTAGGTTTTGGGTGCACTTTCCTATTATAGGGTTTTAGTGGTTTAGACATTTTCATAGGGGTATCCTAGGATTTTAGACACTTTCATAGGGTACCCTAGGGTTTAGGTTTATGCATTTTCATAGGGTACCCTAAGATTTAGGCACTTGGGAGTGCCTATGTGGAGAGAGAGAGAGAGAGAGAACAAAGGAATTTGAGCCCATGTGCGTACAGTAATTTTGTTATTTACCTGGGCGGTACATTTTTCTATTGCAGATGGACCTGGATGTGCATCACTCTTTTAAATTGTACCGGCCCGTAATTGGCCCTTTTTTTTAGGGCTTGAGATTTATATTTAAGCCCATCGAGTTGGGTTGAGTGCAATTTTGTTCACCCTCCTTGAAAGAGGGTGAACAAAACCCTGTCTCTTATTGGTTGAACTGGTATAGGTTTCACCCCTGCAATACATTTTTTGGCGATTTTTTTAGGGTTTGAGATATATATCATCAGGTTGGGCTGAGTGCAATTCCGTTCACCCTCCTTCAAAGAGGGTGAACAAATTCCTTTCTTTTATTGGTTGAAATAGTATAAGTTTCATTCTTGTAATACACTTCTTCGTAAGGATAACATCACTTTTTGGTGAGACCTATATCATTTCAACCAATAAGAGAGGGTTTTGTTCACCCTTAAAAAAGGAGGGTGAACAAAATCTCACTCGGTTGGTTTGGATTGAGTTTAAGCTCGTTTAGTAAATGTGTTAAATTTGAGAATAACTCTTAAATCAAACCCGGCACGGCCCGTATAAAATAATGATAACGTTGTTCATTATATATTTATTCTATCAAATAAAATATTAAGAAGGAAAAAAAGTCGCTACCGTATTTATATCTACACAATTTTTTTTTTAAAGCATATATATACATACAGTAGCGATTCAGTTTGGTGCGGACCTCCCATTTTCTGATTGAATTTTCGAACCGTTCAATGTATCTAAAACGTGTTTTTAAATGTCCCACGATTAATCACAAAAAAAAAAAAAAAGACAGGGAAGCTTGATCCGAGCAATTTTTCATAAAACTGCATATCATCAAAATTCAATCGGGATTTATGAGGTCCGTACCAATGCAAGGTGAGAGATCGCTACTGTATGTACATATATTCATTGGCATTTGAAAAACTATTACTAAATTATTATGATTGTAAACTCTAATTTATAATTTTAAAACTTCAATTTATAATAGTGTGGATGACTAATTTATACTTGGGTACTACTATATCTTAGAAAAATAAATGGACTAGTTGGATGGGTTTGAAAGATGAAACTTTAAGAGGGCCGGACTTGGAAATATATTAAATGAAGCCTGATTATTAACAAGGCAGGTTTGAGCACGCACAAATCTTGTTTTTATTTAGTATAAACCCAACCCAAGTCCGATAAATGTGCACCCCTACTTTCGCTAGTTAATCATGTTGTAGTGTCCGGTAATTCCCAAGTGAGAGGTACTCTTTCTGTAACTTCATTTTTCCCTTGGCAAAAGTCAGTTACGTTATTAGTTATAGTTAATGAGGTTTGAACCCCAGCCAAATGTACGGGAAGTACATGATGCCTACTACTGAGCTACCACTCTTTTTTTTTTTTTTGTCAAACGATAGAAATGATTATATAGATGATAATTAGAAAACCATACAAATCAAACCGGACAACCATCCCCTTGGAGAGGAGATAGAAGCCACAAAGGAGGCCTATACTCCCAAGTAGAAAAAACAAAACCTCTCACAACTCTTTGAGCGACACTATGGGCCACGCCATTGCCGCTCCTCTTCACAAAAACGATATCTGCTCCTAAAAATCTAGCTAGAAGGCGAAGAATATCTGCAACTAAAACCCCCACCAATTGGTGATCTTCCATGTGTTTCTGAATCAACCGGATGAGGTGTTGGGAGTCGCCTTCAAGTACAATGTTGTCGATCCTCAAATCCAAAGCCAACTGTAAACTTTCCCTTGCTGCCAAAACTTCCACCATAAGAGGGTCTGTAGCATAAGTTTTGCGCATAGCTCTAGCCGCAATAAACCTTCCTTGCCAATCCCGGATAACCATGCCTAAACCACATATCCCACCATTCTTGTCAATGCCTCCATCAAAATTAATTTTGAAGCAGCCATGTGAAGGCCTCCTCCAACTGCCATCAGTTGTGATCCCATGCACCACCTCCTCTCTTTGCCCATGCATTTGGTTAGCTGTTATGAAATTAGCCGCATCCCGTACAACGGCTTGGCATACAATGTCGTTGTGATCCCATGCACCACCTCCTCTCTTTGCCCATGCATTTGGTTAGCTGTTATGAAATTAGCCGCGTCCCGTACAGCGGCTTGGCATACAATGTCGGGTCTCTCCAAATGATCATTAAACACCACTCCATTTCGACACGTCCACAATCTCCATATGATGGATCCAGCAACTGCCCAAAATCGCTTGTAATTGTCCCCTCCCTTCCAACGTTCTAAAAGACTGCTCCACCAATCTATCAAAGATTCGCCTGGGATGGTTCTTATGTCCAAGCGAAGTGGCGAGATGTGCCACACCATTTGTGCAAAATTACATCGAGCAAGTAAATGAAAAATTGACTCCTCCAATTTGCATAACAGACATAATACATCGGCAGTTAACTTACGCTTATAAAGACATAGTAAAATCATCGTAGAAATCAACCGTATATAAATCCAAGCCCCACAAATTGGAACCAAATTTCCGAATACCAAACAAGCGATTCAAACCCCATAAAACATTTCTTGGTTACTCTCTTCAAGTAAAATACAACCAGAAAACTAGATTGGAGATCGGAGTAACATATAATCGTTCGTCCATATTCCACCAAGAAAATCCTTTACAGTACCACGATGCGTATCGCTTTTTGAGTTGGCTATTTCAGAAGGCGGTCAAATATGGTTTAGAACCAAAAAACTTACCGGCCATGATGATTAAATTAGATTTATTAGCTTCATTCTATAATATCGTGTGGACTCGATACAGCCTGCAAAGGTTTATACAGTATGGAAAAGGATGTATCTTCTTGTACAAACTTTGATCCGAAAAAAGAACAATAAGCAGACCAAAGAGAAAAAGCTAAATGAAAAACTCTCATATAATGGCAATTACCAAGTCTTAGCATCCGATAATTGTGGGTACAACTGTATTAGCATAAGAATCATTTACCTCTGCTCTTTCGATAACTTAAACTTCTCGGGGTTCAAAATTCTCATGCAAGAACCCGTAAAGCTCCTCTGCAACAAGAATTGGGTACTCTTCCTGGGGGAGAAGGGCACCTGGGACCTCAACAAACTTGGTCACTCCTTTAGCTTCTCTAAGAGCTTCCATTTCTGCTTTTGATCTCTTGGGAGCACCCGAAGCAGACACAACTAGTACTGGGATTCTCCCTTCCAATCCTTCAAAGAGGTCAACAAACTCCTCTCGCGACTTCACAGGGTCAAGAAGCCCGGTCAAGAAAGCAGCAGGCACATAACGGGCTCCATCCCGTTTTGTGAGAGCATATCTGCTCTCAACAATGTCATGAGTCACATTTTCAGGATTTGCATAAACGTGAGATTTGTATTGTGATTGGATTGCATTCTCGTTGCTTACAAGCACATTGTACATCATCCAGCCTACAGCAGGAGCCCTCAGGGTTCCCCTAAGAAGCCCATACCTGTTTATTTAGCCAAAATAATCAGAAAGTGAGATAAGCTGATGAAGTAACTTAATAAAGTGGAACTTAGGGTTCCCAAAATTTGGTTCATATCTCAACAGTAAGTCCAAGAAAATGAGTTAGACATTGACAGCATAAGATCAGACCAATGGGATTGGCCCATTAAACTCGGGCTCAACTCAAAGATCTCACCTATTAAAACTCATGATATGAAACTATATACTTCTGCGACACAAAAAAAAAATTCTGATCCAAAGGTCATCTATTAAGGATTTTTCACAGTTGCCTTAGTTGCATATGATTAAGTTGCATACACTTATCAAGGTCCACTCTTGCATTGCAGGATCTTGCAAGTGAGCATGAAATAGAACTTGAATACCAGTGGAGCACGGTGTCCATCCAAACTAGGAAATGTGTAGTTCAGATTACCTTGATTCCATCTTTGAATCTCGACCAAACACAATAGGGAGGGGCCCAGCCCAGGTGGGTGCAACAGCAGCAATGCCGGTTGGCTGAACTAAACCCTTTTTTGCGGCACGAACTGTTATTGTAGCAGCATGCCCTCCACCAAAGACCACTAAATCATTGTCTGGTACAAATGAACATAGATTATTTCATATTAGCAAGCAAGATGGAAGAAATTTGACAAGAATTCTGTCGAGAAATAAAACAAAATCAAACAAAATAAAGATGCTGGTGTTGTTGTAAGGAAAGCTCTGGAAGTCTTAAAACGTAAGGTAAAGAGACAAAGCAACACAAAAAAGAGCTAAAATTCTACTAAAACTAGAACCAAAACAAATTCAGCAGTTAGCTTTTCCTACAACAAAAATGACAGAAATAAAAAAAAATATATCTAAAGAGATTCAGACGACTACAAAGACGTGCAGTCATCTGAATATCAAGAATATCCTTTCTCGACAACAACGTTACTGGTTATGGAACTATCACAATACAATACAACCATCTTTGTCTTTGACAAACCGTCCAACAGACATTTCTCGCAATAGAGTGAATATTTTGTGTAAAGCTTGCATTCTAGTGCTAAACTTAATCCAGGCCACGATTGAAATATAGAGCAAATTAGTGTAGAATCTTTCTGAAGTTCTACAGGAAGAAGAACAAGAGAATGACTGAGAAGACACTGACCTTCCTATTAAATCCACGAGGAAAAGACTTTAAGCAAGATGTTAGAAGTTAGCAACTGAACATCACCATGATGTTAGTACGAGATAGTCATCAGACATCCATAAACTACGAGGCAACATAAAAATTTTGTGAATCAGTGGGTCAATGATGATGCTTAAGTTAAAAAACCAACTTGGGACCATAGTCCTTCATAAAAAAGAATCAAATGGATAGTAATGTGTAGATCAAACAAAACTGGTAGACTTAAAGTAGAAGCACGGTTGTATTAGACCCTCATGGATTACCTATTCAACCTCAATACCCATGGAATGTTACAAGACCTTGCAGTTAGCTCCATGATACGCATTTTCAGGCCATTCTAGTCAGTGGTGGAGCAGGATTTGAGTTCGAGGGTGACAAAATTAACTATTTAGTACTAGGAAAGTACATGAGCTCGAACATGTTATTCAGATATCCAAAAAAGTCTACAAGTTCTAAAGTTAATCATTCACCAACATACACCAAAAATAGTATACTATATTAGAATAAATATTATAGTCTTTGAAAACATGAACAAGTCCCAAAAAATGCTCACAAACAAAGCTCTCTTTGTTCACAAATCAATATGTACTAATCAATAATCCCATACCAATTTTCAATAATTAAAAGAGGAGAGTCACTGCATCACCATTTTTCCCTTGGCAAGCACCAAATCAAAATAAATTGACACAATTTCAGTGTTCGTATTTGAAGACTTAAAGCGTGAAAAGCTAAAACTGGGAAAGGGAAAAAAAAAAAAGTTTATAACCTGGGGGTGGGTAAGTTAAGTGCTTAGAGAATCAATATACACTATATATCTGTGGTACATACATAAATAAAGAATTTCAACTAAGAGAGTAATAGAGTAAATAACTATAGATAGTATGTATGAAAGTAAGTGCATGTGGAGAATTGAGTGACAAATACACAGATAACCAGTATTGTTGTTACGTAAGGTTGACCTTGAAAATGCAACTGAAGCCAGTAAACCATCACACCAGATGCAAACCTGTTAATTCTTATTCAAGCATATAAAAACAAATCAAGGCTAGCTTGAGGACCGTATAAGATAATCGCTGACATAGGTAAAGTACATGAAACCGGAAGATCTACCCACCTGAGGAACTTACTGGACTATTTGGCGCATTCATGAAGTCAACCAAGAATTTCTCCATGACATCAGCATTGTAATCCAGCTTCGGCCTGTCAGAGTAACCAAGACCAGGCCAATCAATAATAGTAGCCCGCCAATTAACTTTTCCACCTCTTTGAACAATATCTTTAGCCACTGTCCTCCACTCGTCCACAGTGCTAACGTCAGAAATTGTTGGTATCATCAGAATATTCTTAGTAGGAACAGTGCTTTCCTTCTCATGTTCTTCATAATAAATGTTGATAATGGTATCCTTGAATTTCCATTGCCAGTTATTTGGCTGATCAAAAAAAAGACCAACAAATGACTCAAAAAGGTAACAAATAACATCAAAAAGTTGCAGTAGAAAATAAGGATTATAATATCATTGTTTCACTAACCATAATACTCCTATCATACTGGTTCACTAAACGTAATATCATAGTTTCACTAACCAAGTCATGATGATAAACTGGAAAAGAAAAAACAGTTCATGTTTATCGTATTCAGGGCCGGCCCAGGGGTAAGCCCAGCAACCCCCCGGGCAGGGGCAACATAATTTTTTTTTTAGCAAGTATAATATGTATTAGTTATTCCGTGACTCTAAACATGTGGAGCTCTTACAATAGTGGTTTGTGCCAACCCATTAAACCCAATTGTCCCAAGTTCAATTCTTAGGTGGGGCTTCTTGGCTCTTACCTTTTTGTTAGATAATTGTAGATAATATACATCTTGCACCTCTTGTATAATAACTTAGGTATACATTGGTAATAGAAGGTGTTACTCAATACCAAGGTTCAAATTTTTTTGCACACCATAAATGATTTGATAAAATTTTTCTTTTATTTTCTACTGCTAATTATAGTTTTCTTTTACATTTGAATATCAAATTTACAAATAAAACCTTTAGACTATAAATTAATCAAAATAATTAATTTCCACTCTACAAAAACTTTGATAAGAAAAGGTTTAAAATAATCAATCATCATATTGTAAAAAATAATATTCCTACAATTAAAGTAATAACTTGAATAGTTAGAAACAACGCAGTGTATAAGCAGCACTTCTTATATTTAATCAATTTCTTTCTAATGGTATAAACAAATTTACATGTTCATTTGAGTTAAATTACAAAGCTATGTTGGGCCCAGAGTGCCCCCATGGATTTGGTTACACAATGCCGCTCCCTGCGACCGCTCTAAAAACAGATCATGCGGGTGCGATGTCGAATGCCATAAAAAACTTAACTGAAACCCTTCCTAACACCAATTGGTTTTAGGAGAGATGGTGGAAATACGGTCCAACAAGTGGTATCAGTGCCAGGAGGTCATAGGTTCAAGTCGCAGGAGTGTCATCGCGAGGGAGGGATTGTTGGGCCCAGAGTGCCCCCATGGATTTGGTTACACTGCGATTGCTCTAAAAACAGACTTGTGGGTGCGATGTCAAATGCCATAAAAGACTTAATTGAAACCCTTCCTAACACCAATTAGTTTCAGGAGAGAGAGTGGAAAAGCAGTCCGAGAAGCTAAAATATCATATTCAATCTTTTTACCTTATATTAGCCCACATATATTGAATTTAAAAAAAAAAAAAACCAAATGCCCCATTTTTTAAATTCACTTTAGGCCTTCAAAATATTAAGGTCAGCCCTGTAAGTGGACAACCAAGCTTGGAGTCGGGCTTGGGCAACCCAAACATTGGAGCCGGCCCTGATCGTATTACGTGAGCATTAAGGAATTACATGGAGATACCCATCTCATGTATGAGTGTATCTATATGTTAAACTATGAGAGCGTGAGCAAGACTACAGAAGAACAACTTTGAACCCAAGAGAGAGCAGTCCAAACTCCCGTGTTTTGAAAAGAAAAGAGTGAGAAATTCGGGGATAGAGAGAGAAGGATTTATTTGGAAAAATTAGGTAACCAAGCCCTTAGAATTTGGAAACTTCAAACATAATTATGGGAAATATATACAAAATACTTATACGGGTAAAACAAGGCTTTCATGCATTTACAAGACTATAACCTATGACATCATGGACAACCATATAAGTAGGTGCTGGTTTTAGGATGATTACTTAATTTCCTCTTCTAGAATTTGGGGGAAATTTGATCGGACTGATGAATTGATGGGCTTCAACAAACTTGGGCTTCTTTCTCCGGATTAAAGGGTTGGGGGTTTGGTCTAACCCAATTGTAGGCCAACTTTCAATCTCTTTGTGATTGATTCAAGTATTGATGCAAAAAGTCAAGTTTTTTTTTTTGGCGACAAGTGTCCCAATGAACTGTACTAATCTCTTCAGCCCCTTCCACAGCCCTTTTCCACACATTTGCGTGAGGTGAGGTGGCTCCAAAGATAAATCGATGCCAAGGGAAATCAACCCTACGACCTTGGGGTGGTAACTAGCAAGCCCCGCCGAGGCAAGTTGATGAACCAGTGCAACAACCAACCCCATGGGGTTTGCAAAAAGTCAAGTTGATATGAGCAATGATAGCTTTTATAAATCTTAGATCTAAACTGATCATATTTTAGTTCATACTGACCTTAACATATGGGAAAAAACTTGCTCTGATATTAAAGGTCACATTTGGGGAAAAAACATCATTTTTCAAAAAAATGTTTTCCCGAAAACACAGTTTGAACAATTCCCCTTCACTTGGACTGCTTCAGTTCAGTTGTTCATCCTCAACCTCTATCAGTCTATTCAGTTATTTATGACTCAGCACCCTCTTTTATGATTCTGGTTAAAATTCTGAATTATTAATGTTTGGTTCAGTAACATCTTTCTAGCAGACTTATAGCAAGTGCTCACCAACAATCGCACTATAAATTCGACAAAAAAACTCGAATAGCTGAGACATTTTTAACAGGCGATACTCAAAATCCAACTTCGAAGCATGTGACTTCAAAAGCAAACAAAATTAGCTAAATTGCGGGCGTTACTCACCTTCATTGACAAATCTGCAGCTGATGTCTTTACATAATCCAGAGAAGTTGAGGCCTTAACTGTGAGGGAATTTGGAAAGTAAGCATGTTGTGAAAGAGGAGGTCGATAGGTTCTGAAGGAGGGAGTGAAGGTTGATGAGGACGATAACTGAAGAATTGCGGAAGAAACCATGGTTTCAGAAACGAATAGCTGGAATGAAACTGTGAATTGGATTTGGGGCAGCGTAAGGGTTTTAGAAATAAGGAATGGAGCAGGAGGAGGGAGTTGGTTCTGTTCACCCAAAATTTGTGAATTTGATTCTATGGAGAAATTATTAGTAGTTGTTCTTGGTGCAATGCTCCAATGCCTATTCACACTACACATATTTGTGTGAGATCCACACACTCCTGGGCATAAGACTTGCTCAACAAGTAGCAGACTTGTTTCACATTTGATAAAATGAGAATTTTATAAAATTAATAGATTGATTTTAGCAAATAAGGGTTCTGGTTTTTTGATTTGCTTATAAAATTCTCATTTTATCAAATGAGAAACAAGTCCTAAGTAACCTCGCCAACCAAAGGGGCTTGGAAATTATTCTTTGCCTCTGGGATTGTGTGGACTCCACCACTTCAATGTGTGCGGACTCCACACATTTGTGTGGGTGAAGGAGCATTGCTCTAGAAGCACAAAATAATCTCTCCACTAAGGTGAGAGGGAATTTTAACCATTCCAAACTATGCAATGGGGCAAGTGGTGGCTAGCTCATGTGGTAGAGCTTTCAAGTCTTCTTTCCCCCTTCCCAATGTAATAGATTAGGAATGACGAATGAAAGAAAAAAAAAACCTATGCAATCAGACGTGTTAGAGTCAAATTTATACATGTCATCCCCAACTAGTTTCGAGGAATAATTGAAACCAGAAAATCAGAAAGTTAGGGGTAGCCGTCGGAAAATAATCTGATTCTCATTTACCATTATATTTTTCTCGAATTGAAAACAATATATAAATAATTAATGATAGTTAAAAATATAAGTGAAAAAACAAAACAAAGAAATGAATATTTCTGCAGCAATCAAATATAATCATTTTGGTTAATTTAATCCATTTTATAATAGTCAAATCAAATAATACTTCTGAAAATTGGAGCGTTACATCTCAAGTTAGCAACCTTAGTTTACACTTTACAGTTTGCCATGGAAACTAACTTGACCGTCGATGAACATTTCCGATTGCCAATATTGGTTGAAGTGACGCTAAAAGTATTTTTTATTGCAGTCAACATGTTAAAAGAAATGAAATTTCTCATCATCCAAGCAGGAGCTCAGAGAGAAATTCTAATTATCCAAAAAAAATTGACCCGAAAATAATACATAATTGTTTTTAATTAAAGACAAAATAATAGTTTGACTCAATTATTTAGCCAAATTTATGCCAATTTCCCGTCATACAATGAAAAAAAAAAAGAGTCTCATTTTTTCTGACCGTATATTTGAATTCATAATTTGGGTTTGCCAAAAGATTTTAGCAATCCATTTGCTAAAATCAACTATGATTTTAATACTTGGTGAACTCAATGATTTTAGCAAATGGGTTGCTGATATCATTTCGAAAACAAGGCACACTTAAATGTAACACATCCAATTCCATGATCAAAACACACAAAAAATAAAAAAGCAAAAAAAGAAAAGGAAAAGAAAAAAGTAGACAACCAAAAGTCTAAGAACCCCGGTCAAACTAAGAGAGTAAAAATGGCTACTTCTTTCAGCCGTTCGATCTAGGGCACGGAAGATTCTGTAGGGTTTTTAATTCATCAACTCCAAGCTCGACAGGAACCTCCGCGTTCGGCACAGAGAGAGAGGGACTTTTACGGAGCGAGATCTTAAACTCTCCCGAAGATGGTGCAGCGTCTCACGTACCGAAAACGCCATAGCTATGCCACCAAATCCAACCAGCACAGAATCGTCAAAACTCCAGGTATATATATTTGTGTACATTATGCATTTCTTTCGATAAAGCCCTAGCTTTAAATTGCTCCCATCTTCTAAGTTCATTTGGTGAGATCTACGGTTTTTTTTTACTGCTAAAATTGCCATATATGTTTTATCTCTGGTTCAGATGTTGCATTTTGGCGCAATGTAGTATATATTTGTAGATAGACACTCAGATATACAAAATTTTGTAAGTGTTTTGTGTTGCTAATTTGTTGGGCACCCAATGAACATATAGGTGGAAAGTTGGTGTACCAAAGTACTAAGAAGAGAGCAAGTGGGCCTAAATGTCCCGTTACTGGAAAGAGAATCCAAGGGGTATGTATGCTCCCATCATGTTTTCAATCTGTTTTGGTTCGACATATGTTCGAATTTGGTTTAGCTTGTGTCTAGTTCTTTCGATAATTTGGGGTTAATGTCACCTTTGAATGTGATGTTTTATATGACATCTTGTTGTTTGTACTTTGTAGAGACTTAGTATCTTGTGAAAAATCCTTAGAGCATGTCCAGTGGGCTCTTTAATGGCTCCTAGTTAGGCTCCCAGGTGACATGGACAAAGTTAAATAATATTTCATCATTTTCGTGCTCCAGTTGACTCTCCACAATGGCTCCTAAAGTGGCTCCCAAGGTTGGCTCCTAGTTGGTGTGCTAAGTTTAGGGAGGGAGTTGGGAGTGAAGAGAAGAGAGAGAAGGAGAAAAGGTGAAGAGGGAGGGCTGTAAGTTTTCCCATAATAATTGTTTAAGAAGGGGTTTGGTCAAAATATTGGGTCCTTCAGCGATTCTTTTTTGAATCGTTTTCTCATGATTCCCTTCTCCTTAAAGCTGAGATGATAGTCGATAAATAGATTTGGTAACCCAGAAAGCCACCCCTATATTTTGCTGTTGTTTTACTCCCCATGCTACACTTAAGTTCTATGGGGTTGTTTGCAATGGTGCTTGTTTTAGGGAAATAGAGCCTCTACTCTCTCTGCAATTGGGCTGTTTAGTCTGCAAATTTTTGGATAGAAGAATGATGAATTAATGGACGAATTGCCTCTCTTTTTCTCGATGCCCGAGTTTTGGAGTCTGGTTTTCGTGGTAGACCAATGTAGTGGAGAACACATTTAAGAAAGTTGTTTGAATGACTTGTAGTCGATATTGCTTGTGCTCTCTATCCATTTGCAATAAGCATATGAGTGTTTGATTGTAGTTGTGCTAGTTTGGCCATGAAATACAGGCTAAAAACTGTTTGTTTAGGTTATGGCCCCTGTTCGCGTTTGTTTCCTTGATATAATTCACTTTCATTGTTTAGAATTACTCCCTCCGTTCCAAAATATTGGTCCCTTTTGGGCAGTCGTGTCACTCAAACAATTGTCTATATTTCACAATCTATAAAGTTTAATAGGATTTTAAAAATTTTGTATAATAAAACTAATTGAGAT